>CXYZ01005376.1:1314446-1337831 GCA_900006705.1 Sonneratia caseolaris
GGGGGTGGGGGTGCGGGGGGAAGTGGGGCAGTGGGGTTGGGGAGGTGTGGGGCTGTTTGTGTGGTGGTGGTGGAGGGTGGGGTTGAAAGGTAGAAATTCTGAAGTTGACCCAAGTAGAAATCCATCATCACAAAAATATAAGCACAGACAAAATGGTCAGAATCAAGAAAAAATCCCATTTGTCCACTTGGGGTTTACCGAGGTGAACACATGAAGACTTATTACAAACGAGTATCTTAGATTAAGACGAATAATTGAGTTGGCACACCTAGAACCTCCTGAGCAGAGAGCCTTTGAGAAGGATCAACACAAAGCATTCCTCTGATCAGTTCCCTTGCAGATGCTGATATGCGATCCCATGGATCTGATGGAAATTGAAGATCTGCTGCTCTCACAGCATCAAATATACTGGACTTTGTCTTGCCCCAAAAGGGTGGCATCCCACTCAACAAAATATAAAGAATGACCCCTGCACTCCACACATCTGCTGCTTGATTATAATCCCCCACCAAGACCTCTGGAGCTATGTAAAAGGGACTCCCAACAGTTCCTTGTAGACTCTGACCTGAGAAAAGAATTCATGTTTCAGAAGATACATGAGAAAGAGAGCAAAGAATCAATATGTAAGGATGGAATGGACAGAGAAGGTCAAGGTGTTCAGTGACCCCTGAGAATCTGTTAGCTTAGGTAACTTTGCCCCAGTTTTCCAATTCTGTTTATTTGATAATAGTTAAGGAAAGACAGAGTAGCAAGAGCTGCAATGGACTTTGCAAGATATGTTTTCAATTGAGAATATGAGAAACTCCCTACGTTTCCTTGAGAAAATTAGGAAAAATAGGAATAGGAACTTTTCTTTTTTCACAAGAGAACAGATTGGACCTGCTCTCCTCAAGCAAAATAGCTCTGTTCCCTCTTGGTTTTGGCAAAACTTTCTCCAAATTGAACCCCTGACTCTATTATCTCATCAACTGTTTTCAACTCTAGCAACAAATTCCAAATTCTGATTCTTTCCAGGTCAGCTAGGTAAGCAGAAGAAAGAAAATTAAGATCTCACCAGGCTTTATGTAAGTGGCAAGACCAAAATCAGCCAACTTAATAGGAGATGAAGAAGCCTTAGTTGCCAGTAGAATGTTTTCAGGCTTCAAGTCTCTGTGGACCACTCCATTTTCATGACAATACGAGACTACCTGCATCAGATGCCTAAAGATAACTCTAGCGTCAGATTCAGGAAACTGCCCATGCTTCTCTAACTGGTGGAAGAGCTCTCCTCCAGCACAAAGCTCCATCACCAAGTGGACATAGTCTTCCTCCTCGTATACATCTTTGAGATCAACCACATTAGGATGCCCTGACAATTTTGTCATTATCTCGATCTCGAGCTTAACACTCCGAACATCATCTGCACTCATGAGCCGATTTTTAGCAATTGATTTACAAGCCAGAACTTCTCCTGTTAACTTATCGCAGCAGGTCCTTATAACACCAAATTGGCCCCAGCCTAGCTGTTCTCCGAGCACATACCGGTCTTTCAAGTTCGAGGTCTTATTCGCACCCAAAATGGGTTCAGACAAGCTCGAAATTGTATAGTAATCACAAAATTTTGTTGATAAATCGCATCTTTCTTTGCTATCGGCAACACCCATAACCAATATTTTGCAAGACTCCAATAACTGACAGGAACCCCAGTTAAACTAGCAGCTCACGCCTTGAGAACCTCTTCAGTGAATGAGAAGACCTAATTTTATAGGTCAGAAATTTTGAATCTCTATAATCACATAGTTGAGGGGGAAAAAATCCTAAAGACGTGCTTTCTCATGGACTGCGGGTGAAGATCCACAATGAGGGAAGACACAAGATTTTAAATCTTTGCCACAGATGACTTCACTTCCGCGCAATAAAGCTGGATCTGAAACGGAAATAGTCAGTATCAGAAACCCTACAATCATCTGGTTTCATGAATTCAACAGAGCTAATATTTTTAAAGCTCAGACTAATGCCCTTTCATGTGGAAGAATACGCTCGATCCGAGTTAAAAGAAAGCATAAGAGTCGCATTCTACATCACTAAACCATTTCAGCACCAGACAGTAAAGAACAATGAAAAAGAGAAATTTCCAATATATATACATATATATATTAAAGAAAAAGAGGAAGTTTTCAAATCTTCGGAACCTTGAAAGCATCCAAATCCCTCCAATTTTCGAAACCCTAAAGTGATCTGAAAAGTCAAGACTGAATGCAATTCGGCAGTCTCTACCCTTAAATGACGCTGAACTTGCAGTTTAGGAAGCTAAAGCAGCTGGCATTCAGCGGAGACTGATTGAATACCCCCACAAAGAAATTCCTTAACTCCAGAATCAAAATGACTGGGCTAAGTAAACCCAAATTCAAAGTCTTCAAAGCCAAAATTCAAGCACCGCAGCGCGTACCTTGAATTCAAAGGTCCACGGGGCGAGTGAGAGAGGGGAGCAGGAAAGGTTTCCGTTGTCACGACATCCGTCGGAAGACGACGGGGACAGGCTTTCGGAGCCGGTGGATGTGAAGCGGAACGGCTCTCGCTTCTCTCTCCCTGTCCGCTCCTTCGGCTCCGACCGATCAGCCCGATTGGGTTGGTTGGTGGGTCTTATTAGATGTTGGCTCTTGATTGAATTTTAGGTAGAGTTAATAATAATAATAATAAATTATATTATTATCCTGACTTATTTTATCTTTATCAATGAAATAAAATTTTGTTTTAATATTATTTTTACAATTTTATAGTTGGAGAATTTTTTTATAATAATGTGGAATTACAATTTTTTTATAATCCAAAAAATAAAATAAAATCATTTTTGTTTCATAATTTATTGTCCTTTCGTCGCTCCATTTTAAAAATTACAATAATAGGACTAGCGGAAGCGAGCAAGACAGTGACCGGATGGACAGATCACAGCAGCTGACAATGGAATCCTATCTCGATTTCTGCTCTCTCTCTCTCTCTCTCTCACACGCACGCACGCACGCGCAACGCAGAGACTCTATCTCTTCCCCTTCTCTACTGTGAATGTATGAGCTTGAGAAATGGACACCAAGAAAGAGTACAAAGGCGAAGAAGAGGAGAACAAGGCAGCCTGGCTAGTGGGCATCAAGAACCTTCAGATTCAGCCTTACCCTCTCCCTCCTCTAGGTTTGTTTTTACTTCTCTTCCTTATGCTTCTCCCTCCTTTACTCTATTATTTCATTGTACTCAGTTTGTGTTATTTATCAACCACAAATCTGTTAAAATGCTGTGTATAGGACTTTCCGGAATAGTGCTTCCCGCTGCCTTGATCTGTTCTTGAACCGATTGGCCCAGTACGAACCTTTTTCTTTGGTGATCACTCATAATTCTTGCCCAAAGCAGCCCGATGTTTAACTCCTTGTTGCGATCTTGAGTAGATATTCTTTTTCCTCCTTTGGGTGACTTGTAGCAATTTTCAGGCAATTATGCAAGAAATTCGTATCCCCATGATCCTGCTCGAACCCATGTAGTATGCTATATGTGCTTCAGCATGGTTATGTTACTTGCAAAGAACTAATGGAGTTAAGCAAAGTTTGGTTGGTTTACTTTAGGTCCCCACGATGTCAAGGTTCGGGTAAAAGCTCTCGGCATATGTGGAAGTGATGTTCATCATTTCAAGGTCAGCGTCTCTTCTTTCTTTTTCCCTATAACTTAAATTTGTTCGTTTTGATGAGACTTGAGAGCACATATCAATATATCTCTGCTCTCTACTTCTACTCTGCTTCTGAATGTAATTTTCATCCTCAGACGATGAGATGTGCCAGCTTCATTGTGAAGAAGCCAATGGTGATCGGTCACGAGTGTGCTGGCATCATAGATGAAGTAGGGACTGAAGTGAAGTCTCTAGCTGTGGGCGACCGTGTTGCGTTGGAGCCAGGGATTAGCTGCAGGAGGTGCAGGCTCTGCAAAGACGGCCGCTATAACCTTTGTCCTGAGATGAAGTTCTTTGGGTCTCCTCCAACTAATGGTTCCCTTGCAAATAAGGCAGTCTCTCTCTTTCTGCATCTGAAATTTTGAGTAGCTTTGATACCATGTCAAAAGGCAGTGGTACTCTCATATCCTTTTTCACGGATCTGCACAGGTAAAATCTATCTTGTAATCGCTGTAGGTGGTGCATCCTTCATATCTGTGCTATAAACTGCCCGACAATGTGAGCCTGGAAGAAGGGGCGATGTGCGAGCCCCTCAGTGTTGGGGTCCATGCCTGTAGGCGTGCAAACGTAAATCCTGAGACTAACGTGCTCATCATAGGATCGGGACCAATAGGGCTGGTGACTCTGTTGGCGGCTCGTGCATTTGGAGCCCCAAGGATCATCATTGTGGATGTTGATGATGAGCGACTCACCATTGCCAAGAAGCTCGGTGCGGATGGAATTGTTGGGGTCTCACAAGATATTAAGGTATCTAGTTGAGTGTCATAGTATGTGTTTGAACCCGACAGTGATGAAACCAGAAGAATTAGCATTGTCACCTGTGCTCTGATGATCGCACAGCTTGTAGATGAAGAGGTGGAACAGATACAGAAAGCCATGGGTTCGGCAGTTCACGTGAGCTTTGATTGTGTCGGATACAGCAAGACAATGACCACAGCATTAAACGCCACCAGTTCGGGTGGCAAGGTCTGCCTTATCGGGCTAGCCCTGACTGAGATGACTGTACAACTGACTCCAGCTGCTGCGAGGTAATAACCGAAATAGATAGATATAGCTGCGCTTTGCGTTCTGGCAGCTACCAATTTTAACTCTGCTGGTGAGCAGGGAGATCGATGTGATCGGGATATTCCGGTACCGGAGCACGTGGCCTCTGTGCATCGAGTTCCTGAGGACTGGAAAGATTGATGTCAAGCCTCTCATAACGCACAGGTTTGGGTTCTCACAGGAGGAGGTTGAACGAGCTTTTGAGACCAGCGCTGGCGGCAGCAGTGCTATTAAGGTCATGTTTAACCTGTAGACCGAAGAAACTGTATTGTTGCATGCAAGAATAAGGTGGATGTAAACTTCCTTACACTCGAGTAGGCATGATAATTGAAGGGTTTAGCGTGTTTTGGATCTCTGTCGATTGCGTCTGAATTTTATTGGTTTGCATGATCCTCAAGGTCGCGGGCCCAACTGATTCGAGAGGCCTAATTCCGCTTATATTTGTAGGGCTTCTTTCTTTCATGCGTTAAGCATATTACAAGCCCAAAATTTCCCCTTACTATACAGTGAAAATGACTTGCATCAGTCCAATCCAGGCCATTAATATCAAGGATAAACGTGTCTTTTCCGTACGGAATAACCAATGGTCGGCAGACAATTTGGGGAAAGGTAGTATTTCTAAACTACCCTTATTAATATCGGTAGATGGAAGTGGTTTGGTATTTATTCTTAATAAAATAATATTTTGGGTTTAAATATTACAAATAATTAAGAAGATTATATATATATATATATATATATATGTGCACCAATCGTATTTGAACAAAGTTAGTTGAATTGAATGTCATTTTCCACAATGAATAGGAAACTTGGGAAGTTCAGGGAGGTAATGCATAGCAGCCACAAGAAAATTGTTGAGATAATTCATCTATATTAATTAAATAAAAAAATTATGAGCTTATAAGATGATTCGGTACCACTTTCTATAAGTTTAAATTTTTAAATGGAAATAAGTTTAATTTTTTATAAACTCACAGCAAGTTTAATATAGTATTAGAGTCACTGGGCTCACACATCACTTAACCCAAGTCTGAAAGCCCGGCTTGTCGTCGGTTAATAATAAACCCGAGTGCGGAAGAAAATTACCAAGTTCATGACCAATTATCCCCTCGTTCGACATTAGAAGAGGAATATCCGGTTCTTAGATAATTATTGACGGTATGCGTTTAATGGCAAGTGATAAAGTAAACCACGTTACCATGTAAAAATGAGGGTTGAGATATATAATTTAATATCAATTAAATAAACAAATTATAAAATTATAGTAACTCACCTATCAATTTAATTTTTTAAATAAAAATAAATTCAATTCTTTATAAACTGGCACTAAATTCAACAAATACATATTTTGCGGTAAAATTGGTGGCAAATCAACGTTCGCACTTGAGCTGAGTGATGTGATTGGTCAGTGCCTCCAGTGGAGAATGGTGTCCAAATCTCCCCGCATTATTCTACGTATAGTGCTAATCGACGTCGATAATTGTCTACGCATATTTATTGGTCACTAATAGACGACTTATCTCTTCATTTTTTTTTCACAGGTCATATTACTAATTTGCTTCAGATGGAAATTACTTATCAATCCATTGGTTAATGAATCCAACATTAAGATAATTGATATGGTTCAATATGTATATTAAAAATGATATTTGAGCTTTACGATCTTGTAATAAATAGAAAAATTTTCAATTGAAGTCATTTTACATCTTGATTGTTCGATGGAGTTTGGGGACGTCCGACAGTGGGGAAAAAAATCTTATTAAAAATTAATGAATTAGCAAGTCTTCTTTAAACAAATAATTGAAATGATTAATGCCTGGACATTGCCAAAAAAAAAAGATTGAATTTATTGTAGGCGAAAATTTTATGGTCATGTCATCCTATGATCATTTTTTTTTCCCCTCATTAATTTCAGAATTTCGACTCACTGATTTTTAGGAAAAAATTGAATAACTACAAAATTTCCGGCAAATGGCGGCCTTTCTCTTCCAACTCAACCTCTCTCCCGGCGGGGAGTGGACTATATTATATAGATGTGGACTTATTTCTCTCCTCATCTACCCAGAAGCACAAGCACACATATGACTACGAAAAGCAGATTCCCTCTAATTCTTGCTTCATCAAAATTAAGTACTCTTCTTCCGCTTCCATGGCAGCTTCTAATTCTTTCCCTTTATCTTCTCCTTACCCGAAGAACAAGAAACTCGTGAGAGTGTCTGTAGCAGTATCAGACGCCGCCTCTTGGTGCTGCGCCTTTGGCATACTGAGCCTAATCTTGGTGGCTTCTGTTAGGGATGATCAAGCAGCTCAGGACCGGAGCTCCTCCGATCTCTCAGGTGCCGTGAGAGGAAGCAAGCTTTTGGACAGGCCGTGTGAGGAGATTTACGTGGTCGGGGAAGGTGAGACCCTCCACACGATCAGTGACAAGTGTGGGGACCCCTTCATCGTCGAGAGGAACCCCCATATCCATGACCCAGATGATGTCTTCCCAGGCCTGGTCATCAAGATCAACCCTCACAAAAAGAGCCGAAAGGACCTCTGATGATCAGTCAGTCGTATAGAATCTGATAGACATATAGCTATGGAGGGATAGCAAGGTTTTCTCCACAGTATAGAAACGAAAAATGAAAAGTGTTTTACATTACTTTTACCACCTGTGTGCCTCTTCTCTAATTTCGTCAGCCATAGTTTTAGATTCAAAGGAGATTTGTATTTGTAGCCGAACTGCTGTAGTTATATAGCTCGATGCTAACGTGGATGCTTCACGAATGTTCCCTGTGTACCATAAAAAGGGAAATTATCATCTGTATGTAGAGAGGACACTCAAGGATCGATTGAGAGTTTGATCTGTTTTCCCAGGACTGTTCCATAGGCGTTGTTTGACACCCAGAGAGACTGAGAGCTGTTTCATTCCAATTAACCGATTAATTAATATCTCTCAACTATCAGCAATTCCTGTTTGCAGTAATTGGAGAAGGACACTCGATGCATGCTGAATGCACGCGTGATTGATATGCACGCAGAAACACGCAGACTGAAGAAGGAAATAAGCTATACATCCTCGAGAGATTGGATTCATCTCGCAGAAAGAGTGTCTGTATATATATATATATATATATGTATATAAACACGTTAGAAAATTGAAGTGGAACGGTTGCTTGAATCAATCGAGACAAGAAGAGATATTGGATTTTTTTTTTTTTTTGGTAGTTCTGAATCTGATCCATGGGACTCGCTACACGTCGAGCTAATCAAGAAAAGCCCAAAGCCTTTGGTACCTTATGGACCTTCCTACTCTGGCGATCACTTTGGATGTATATAACATTAATTCGAGTTCATCACAAGTTGAACTTTTGCGACAAATAGAATATGCACATACTGTTATCCAAAACAGTAAACCGTAGTATAAAAAATGTAACTGAATCATATGAACAATAAAAATTATCATTTTCTTATTTTATTGGAAAGTTGAATGACATAAATAAAAGAAAACAAAGACACTTATGGATCAAACAAGAAATTAGACAACAAAAAGGAAATATGACAATTTAAAATAAATCAAAATAGAAAACAGTAATAAGGATATATAGTGTCGCTCTCTCATGATTCAATAGTTATGGAGCTTATGGGTTGTGTAGATTTCTACCTCTTGATGAACTTAAACAGTTATAAAATATTACAAAAAAATATGCTCGAAAAAAGATAGGAAGGACTTTGATACATATTTTGAAACCAATTTTGTTATATTTGAAAGGAAGTGTTTGCATTTTAACAATACTCGAAGATTTTGTCAAATCATATTTTTATATTATATAAATTCGATTAAATTTTGAAATCTTATCAAATCTAATTAGAGTTAATTATATAAATAATTTTTAATTATATTTGACTATATTTATTTAATTAAATAATTTATGATGGATCTTAAATTATTCACTTAATTCGACCATATCCATTTAGATCCAATCTCATGAGTTTGATTATAGTGGGTATAAACCCAATATTTTAAATCCATAAATCATACAAACAAATATATATAAGTTCAATTCATTTATAAAAAATAATTTCCTATTTACAATACCAAAATTTCTAAAACATGTGGTTGGATACGTGTGTGGAAATATTCACAATATATGCAACGATATATAGCAAGGCTAGGTCACCTCAACGGTATGCATATATACATATATATGTATACACATCATTGAAATGGAAATTAGAATCTTTACCATCGTTGTCTCTCCACCGCTGATTTTCTCCACTTCTCACCTCATGCAACTCCCTTGAAGAAGAATATGTATCGTGGAGAGACACAGAATCTCGACCATAAGAGAACTTTAAGAACAAACAAAATGGAAAGAAAAGCAAAGCGCTTCCGTCACATATTCAACTTCGCGGGGGGTGTAGATATATCCATGGCATATGCTGTTTATCTAGGGTCCCAAATGGTTTTGTCTCTTGTTTTTGGTTCCTTTTTTCTTTGATATATATATATATATATATAGGTCATGAACCGTAGATATAAAAGCTATTCGACCCATTTATTCTGTTCAGGATCCACCCATAAGGGGTCAAACTTCCCCAGTTCTGAGATGTAGATGATGCAGTACTGACCGCGTAGAAAAGGAGTTTTGAGTATATTTCTGCAAGCTCATCTGTTGTAGGGGCACGTCTTATAATCACTTGGCATGTTTCTGGTTAGAAAATTTGTTTTCCTCATATATATATATATATAATTAATTACTTAAATATATCATCAAAGAGACAATATGATGCCAAAGGAGAGTAGCCCTGTGACTGCATCAGCTTAATTATATATACATGTGTTGGCTAGTAACACCATTGCCCTTTTTCCATCGAGGTGCAATGCATATATATATATGTGTGTGTGTGTGTGTGTGTGAGGACAGGTCTTCTCCCCAAGGTGGTCTGTATATATATGCTAATTAAGTCTCTATCAATTTCCAAGCTTTCCTTCTTCAAAGTTCAACTCCATCTCACTTGCCGATAAAAAATAAAAACCGAACTGAAGAACATATCAAGGTTCTCAATTGACATATTTGAGAAAATTTTGTTGTTCTTGTTAACTAGGACGATGAACCTCGCTCGAAGACACTATTTAAGAAGCCTAGATGCATGGGTAAAATTATTTGGTTTTTCTTCCTCCCCTTACATCAAGCACGCACGATTTACAACTTAGCAACGTGACTCTAAAATTTGAAATTTCTCCCCCATTTCAAGCTAAATTAATTGCAGGAGGATCCCTACCTTCGCCTCATCTATATAATATAGTCAATCCGGGGGACCCGTCTTTTGTTCTCGATGCAGGGAGTGATGCTGAAACGAGAAGGTTCGAGAGCAAATTGACAATTTGCCGGGCGCCAGAAAATCCTCCCATGGCCGATCAAGATCTGACCGAGACACCGCTCTTGGCCAACCTGAAACGGCGTTTAACTGGCACAATTGACGATGGACTGGTGCTACTCTATTAAGACCGGTTGCATCTGACAAGCCCAACCAAGTCTAAACACAACTTTCAGTCAAGCCCGAGAAGCAAGTCAACAACCGCATGTGCCCGGATAATCAAGCATCAGATGTAATTGAGTACGACATCGAACCAAGAGTCTTGGGTGCCTGATAGTGTAGTTAGCGGAACTACTCTGCAATACTTCTTTAATCCTCCAATTTTTTTTTCTCTTTCCATTTTCTTAATTCGCGGTCTTTTTATAACCGAAAAGAAAAATAAAGACAGCGGACAAGGAAAAGAGCACTAAATATCATTCATTCCAAGAACAATTGGATGGTGGTCTTGCTTTTGGTCCTAAAATGACTTGCTTCCTCGGGGAAATGGACGACTAACGATTGAACGAGGACCGGCAGCTCTTTCTTTATACATTTGTGTATCGTGTACGTATGTATGTGTGCATCCCACCACTACTAAGTGCCGGAGGAAGTGGAGGACTTTGAATCCTTCAAAGAGGGGCACCCTGGTCAGCTCCAGTATAATTAATTTGTGGCTATTCCCAAAGCTGCAATCTTTTCCTTTAAATTGCGCTCAACTAGCACTACAAACTGTCTGCAATTCTGCAGTATTATGCTGCTTAATTATGGCAGGATTGCGTGCATTTCACGATAGATCATCATCAATCATGATGGCAGGTTTAAGATAAAACAGTCTAAAGAGACTTGGCCCCCCCTATGTTAATTATATACACACTGTCCATGCAAGGGACAGATCCAAGAAGTGAATTCAAAGGTGTGAAAATTAAATTAAGAGTAAAACCTGATTCTCTCTCTCTCATTTCTGGGTATAATTTTTCAGGTTTTGAACTTCACTTTATTGGCCAACTAAATTGGCTTGTTTAGGACCACGCGTGCCCAAGTCTGACTCGAAGATAGACCAAAAGGTAAGTGTTGTTTTCTTTCTTCGCTTGGGGTCATAACAAAAACCTAATTATAAGCCGTGCTGTGTATGATAGTGTAGGGACATCCGATATAATGCTCCATAATATTAATTACTAGCAAGGTCTCTGCATGGAACTCTCTTTTTCTTTTTCACGATCTTCTCTTGTTCTATCAAAAGTGAAAGCCAACTCCCCGTAAATCATGGGCAAACTGTCACTCATGGCTCAAAAATCGGGAACCGGGGATGTGAACATATTCCTCCATAGCCACTGGACGCTTGCTCGAGGGAGCAGATTTTGAATGTTAATTTGAGGAACTAATGCACTCTTTGCAAGATGGAGTCCCCGTGGATGCGATCATGCATGCATGAGAGAGTACTTATTGGGTTCGATCAATGGGCATGAAGTCTTCCAACCGCGATCATTAATAGGAGCTATCTTCCGAGCACTCAGTTATAAGAAATTGTGGAGGAACTGGCTTTCAAATTGGACTTTGACTCGGTCAAGAACCGAATTCCGACTCAGTTTGGTTAGTCAAAGAAGCCAAGCCAGTGATGCAGCTGTTTTGGGTTTTTTTTTTCAAAAACTTTAATTAGGAGAGAGGTGTTTTTATAGATATATATATATATATATGTAAGCTGTCCCTTTTTTTTTAAAAAAAAATTATTTTAAATCTTTTACATTGATAAGGTAAGGGCATTTTAATCTTTTAAATTCCCCCCACCCACCCCCAGCCCACTGGCTGGTGTAGGCTGAACCCGCCCGGCAACTCATCATCTTCGCCCGCCGATGAACACCGACTGACTCTATTTGGTTTTTATCCCCTCCTCCCCTTCCTCTTCAGCGTCGATGATCTGATGCCTTTTTTTTATTTTATTTTATTTTCCCTCCACATAGATTGACAAAGACCATCATTTGATAAACAACCTCGGCTGTCATTGTCCAACAAGGTTGCGGGACTGCCGCCTGCCTGCCGTCACGAAACGTTCGTGCCGGAGTGGCAGGACCGGCTCTTTCCAACACGAGAATTGTTCAGAGACCGCCGCATGCAAACGCAATGTGAATTGTATACGGAGGGACAGGGACGGCGACGGAGTCTCGAAAGTAGATGTTTTACTTTACATATTCGCTGGGAGAGGAGCCAGTCAATTTAAACGATCTGTATGCAGGGAGGGACAGTCAGTGTTAACGTGAAAGCAAGCAAAATTAGATGTACGATCGTTCTAAAGAGAGGGGTTTGCCTTGGGCAGTCTTCGATGAGGCCCGGCCCCTCTCTGAAGCTAAAATTTGTCTCCCACTTTACCTTTTTGGATTTTTTATTTTATTTTATTTTTACCATTTACACGTCACCAACAGCCAACCGCCTTTCCACCTCCTCTCTCTCTCCTCAACTAACTCTATTATGATTATCTTGTGTAGCGGGCGGGGTTCGTAGGGGTTGGCCGTATTCTCGATATGGGACCGATGCTGCTGACGCTCTTAATTCCCCCTCACTGCTGGCCGTAGACAAATATGATATATCTCCTCACCTTTAAGAGGTGAAATTAGGAGAGTGAATGGAGAAAAGCTGAGCTCAACCACCGTGCTCTTTTGTTCAAACTTTAGGCCCCGACTAATACGCCCAATCAATAATCCATGGAGCATGCGAGCTTTTTCAGCCCCCCCACCCACCACCGACCGGTCCGGTCCAACAAGACGGTCACCTCTTTTCATGTGTCGGTCAGCAGTGTAGCCAGTACAAGATCTGGCCCCGTGGAGCCGCACGCAGTTGGCTGCCGGTTGGATGCCTAGCTGTGTCCGCAATCATTACACACCGGTGACTGAACCGTGCATGAACGACATCACTCGGTTGGTTATTTGTTCCTTATCACGGACTGCAACTGTACATTGGAAAGATCATCCTGTGGACTGATTGATTACATGGAAAGGTCATCCCCTTGCGCAATACGGATGAGATGGGCGGCGTCCATTTCCCTCTTGGAGTTTTTCGTGCTTGCTGGGGACGGAAAACGAGGAGAGCCTCGTGGATGGGACCTGCATCAATCACCATGACAGCCCGACTGGAAAAGGAAAAGGAAAAATGGAAAAAAACATGATATAGTCTGCAATGGTAGAAAGAGAGGAGGAAAGGCAAAGCAGTAAGACTGGATCTGACTTCTTCAAAGCTCTCATTTATCATCATGAGGGTCCCATCTAGCACTGCTTCAATGTGTCCGTCTTCTTCTTCTTCTTCTCCATCAGCAACCCATGGGAAAAATGAATCAGCAGATGGGATTATAAATAAGAACCAGAAGACGGTTGGGGGAAATATACAGCTCAGTGATATGCAGAAATCCCACAGGAAAGAAGCAAGTCAGGTATGCCTTGAGGGCTGCTGCCCAACGACGCTCCTCGGGCTGCCTGAACCTCGAACCTCGGTCTCCGGATCAAGGAGTTCCCTGTCGGAGTCGCGGAGGACCTTCGCAGCTACTGCCACTTCCTCCATCTTCCCGAACACCCAGTTCACCAACCATGAGTCCCTTCCATCCCTCAAACAGTCCTACTCTGAGTTCACCAGTGTTTACCCCCAATACTCCGAGGCCGACCGAATCGATCAGATTCGAGACCGAGACTACTTCCACCTCTCGCTTTGCAACTGCACCTGCCTTGACTATATAGGCATAGGGCTTTTCTCCTATTCACAGCTCCACAACAGTGAGAGATCAAATTCCTCTAGAGCCGATCAAGTCGGGTCAACATCCTCCCAGGTTCCAAGATCAGATTTGTCCTTCTTCAACATATCTCACAAGACGGGAAGCCTGAAGACACAGCTGCTCCACGGTGGGCAAGAATCGGATCTGGAATCCTCGATGAAGAAGAGGATCATGAGATTCCTCAGCACCTCCGAGGCTGACTACAGCATGGTTTTTACCGCAAACAGGACATCGGCCTTCAAGCTAGCGGCGGAATCCTACCCTTTTCAGTTGAACAGGAAGCTCCTCACTGTCTATGACTGCGAGAGCGAGGCAGTGGAAGCAATGATTAACAGCTCCGGAAAGAGAGGGGCCCGTGTGATGTCGGCAGATTTCACTTGGCCGAGGCTGAGGATCCACACTGAGAAGCTGAAGAAGATGTTGGTCCGGAAGAAGAAGAAGGAGAAGAAGAGGGACATGAGGGGACTCTTCGTGTTCCCTGTCCATTCCAGAGTGACAGGAGCAAGGTATCCTTATCTGTGGATGAATATGGCCCAGGATAACGGATGGCATGTCCTCCTCGACGCATGCCAATTGGGCCCCAAGGACATGGATAGCTTCGGCCTGTCCCTCTTTCGGCCGGACTTTGTTGTGTGCTCCTTCTACAAGGTTTTCGGGGAGAACCCGTCTGGATTCGGTTGCCTGTTCGTGAAGAAATCAACCATTCCAATCCTGGATACTTCGACGTGCCTCGGAATCGTCAGTCTTTTTCCAGCAATAGAGAAGAGGCTGCTTCATCTTCCCGGCGAATCGTCAGATGACATTTCCAATTCCAACTCTTTCTCAGGCCCAGTATCGGTACAGATGGACTTGGAAATCTCCAGAGCTCCTGAGGAAGCCACAGAGCAGGAGAGACCAGGAAATTCTGCCACGGAGCCAGCAGAAGAGCCCAAGGAGATCACAAGAAGAGGCACCGATGAGAGAATAAGCATCAAATGCGATGGCTTGGACCACGTGGATGCTCTGGGGATGACAGCTATTGGAAACAGGGGAAGGTGCCTGATCAACTGGCTGGTGAACGCCCTCATGAAGCTGGAGCACCCCAACAGGGAAGGCGCACGCCTCATCAGAATATACGGGCCTAAGATAAAGTTTGACCGCGGACCTGCATTAGCCTTCAATGTGTTCGACTGGAAAGGAGAGAAGGTCGAGCCTCCTCTGGTGCAGAAGCTCGCGGACAGGAGCAACATCTCCATCAGCTATGGATTCTTGCACCACATATGGTTTTCTGATAAGTATGATGAGGAAAAGGCAAAAGCTTTGGAGAAAAGACCCAAGGGGATGGTTGTTGATGGCAATAGGAAGGAGAAGGCTGATTCGGTGGTAACGGTGGTAACACTTGCTTTGAGTTTCCTGACGAGCTTTGAGGATGTGTACAAACTCTGGGCATTCGTCGCTCAGTTTCTAGATGCAGACTTTGTGGAGAAGGAGCGTTGGAGATATACAGCTCTGAACCAGAAAACCGTTGAAGTCTAGCAACAAACACTACCGGCCATTCTTTTTTTCATCCAGTCTTTTACCCAAATATTCCATTCCATAAGATCGCGATGTAACCCGAAAATATTGCATCCTACATCCACCCAGCGGATGAAGAGGTCGTGTAAGCAAAGCAGCAGCATTCTTTCGGTCAAACAATCCATCTGATCTGTTTCTGTGTCACTTTTCTACAGCAGATATGTTGTCCTAAACGCAGACAATCAAGCTCGAACTTGGAGAGCGTCCTAATGCGAATTACCCCCTTTTTTTTCTTTCTGGGGAAAGGTCCAAATGCGAATTGCAGTATCAAACACCAGAAAAGATGCAGCATGGTGTTTGCAGCAGAAAGTTCCGGCCGGCCAAAACCTCTTCTGAACTAAACATAATAAGATATGTTTTAAGCTCGAAGTGATAACACTTGGCATATGTGGATAAAGCAACAACGCTCCGCATATGCAAAATTCACCAGAACGATTTCCTTGAAAAAAAGAAATTGCAAAAAATCTCTCACAAGCATTTCACCGAACATTATGCGAGCAACGCTCCTCTATTCGGCCAATCCGCTTCCTTTCCAACACAGTGACCGCTTAGCCAAGATTACACTACACCCTAATTCAAACTATTGCACAACATCGTGAAGATGCTGTGTTCATATGTTCATCTACCATCAACGTTTAAACATTAAATAAGACGAATTGGTCGGAACGATAACTGACTCGAAGGCGTTCCAATCATTTAGTTTACATCTCCAAAGCTTGCAGTTGCAAAAGCGCTAAATGGGCTTGATGTGGTCCATCTTACAAATTCTACGTTCCCGTTTCGATCCAGCCCATTTTGCATTGACTCACCGGACCAGGCACGAAGGAGGAGGACCGATGGAGTTTACTTGATAGGAGCAGGCATCAAAGATCATAACGAGACGACCAAAAGCGTACACAGGAGAAATGGCCGACATGTCCAATGCAGTCCTGATTCCGCTTCTACAGTAAGGATAGGACGATGCTCCTTGTCTCGTGATATATATTCGAAACACAACAGCCAGCTAAAATCAACACGATGTGTACGAAGAGATAACATTTGGACGCAGTTCCACACCCCTCATCCTGCTGGACCATCCCCAAATTTTCTTTTCCTTTTCTTTTTTTTTAATAAAAAACTGAAATTTATATTTTAAACCCTCCCGGCAACGATAATTTTTTTTTTTAAAAAAAAATATCTTATTGTTACCATCAGAATAAACTGTAAAAAAAAAAAAAAGGAAGAGAAAGTAAAGTAAACAAATATAAAATTTTTATGAGTTTAATGAGAAGGAAATCTGATGCGGATGAAATTAGAGTTTCATAATAATAATAATATCGAATCAGTTTTTTCAGGCTCATTATTATTATACGAATAGGAGTAGGAGATTAAACAGCCGACCACCCATGAGTGGCGCGCCCACGTGACGGGATGACTCTTCCATTGGGGGCGAGGTCGCTGTAGTGGGGGGCGATTACTTAGACGACGCGTGTCAACCGATGAGCGGCTCTCCCCAGCAAGTCGTGGTACGATGACGTTGACAGGTCCATCTTTCCCCCCACCAATTCTCTTTATTACCCATAAACGCACATTCTCTCCCCACCCCTAAGCCCTAACGCAGACTGCCCCCCGGCCCAACACCTCGTACGTCCTTCCTTGGAAGAAGAGTTGCGTGGACCCGGTGCATGAAAGCCTCGGCCTAACACCCTCCCCGGTGGGCGGGGTGGGCACCTAAAACCATAGGTTTGCGGATGCACCCCGTAGTAGTAGTACAGAGTCTTGCTTCAGTATCTGTCTCTGCAGTTCGATCAATGCATTTTCCATTTTTACTCTCCCTTTTTTCCCTAATTTTACCGAAACAAGATAGTCTGTCAGGTTTGCAATCTTTTTCATCCACTTTATTTCTTTATTTTTAAAATTTTGTTCCTCCTTCAGCTCCCTCAGTTGGAGCTCATCCTCCCCTTAGTGTTGTTCTCACTTTTTTTTTTCGGTCTATTATGACCTCTCACTCACTCACTCTCTCTCTCTCTATTCATTCCTTTTAAGGTCTTTCTTCTTCTTCTTCTTTCCTTTCTAGAATTTCAGTTTCGTCTGCTCCCATTTCCGTTTTCGTAGAAAAAGAATCTGAGATATTCGACATCAACGAGAATCCAGGACGATGTGTCGAGCAGGATGAGTGAGCTAGGGTTTCTTTACTGAGCTGGGTGTCGACTTTTTCAGGGTTTCCAAGATTTCCTTTTTCTCCATCTCCTTGCCTAGATTTGTCAACTATCAGCAGATAAGTCCGTACAGATGCTGGCCCCTTTTTTCCCCTGACGGTGGTGAAAGTTCACTTATTTTTGTAGGGTTTGTTCATTGGAGGGTTTTTCTTTTCTGGCTTGAAGCCGTTGATGCGAAGACCAACTCCTTCCCTGCAAAACAGGTCTGAAAATTTTGGTGAATTATTCTATTATATCGGCCCTTCGTTTGGCTTTTCATGTTTTGTGGTTACGGCAATATCCCATCTAGGGTTCCCTTTGATGCAGACTAGAATGTGTCCACAGCGTTAATTATCGTGGAAAATGGTGAGAGGAAAGATTCAGATGAGGAGGATCGAGAATGCGACGAGCAGGCAAGTCACCTTCTCGAAGAGGCGGAACGGTCTCCTCAAGAAGGCATACGAGCTGTCGGTTCTGTGTGATGCTGAGGTTGCTGTGATCATCTTCTCGCAGAAGGGAAGGCTTTACGAGTTTGCGAGCACCGAGTAAGTTCCATTTAAGTTAATATAACTCCATCTGGACTTGAAAGAAGCAGCTCATGATACCGCATTTGAAACACCATTCAACATGCCGCAGTTTTCTGGTATCAGTGTCTGTCAATTGTTATGCCAAATCTATCTGACATCTGTTCTGATTATCATATAATTTTCATTTTTTCCTGCATTATTTCATGAACTGACTTTACCTTTTCTTTTCCCCGTCCATTATACATCTTATTAAAGAGAGTACTTAGATATCATTACAAGGAGGGCTTAGTACAGCTCCTAGGAAGGTGGGTCTAGACTATGTTGATGGTGAATATTCATGGGGGAAACTTGAAATGGGGCTGATGGATTGCTGCTTTTGGTTTAATACTTCAATGTCTTACTCAAGCGATGAATCTTTTTTGTTGGTTGATAGTTTTGTTTGATCCAATTGTACAGATTGATTCTCTTCCGCATCTAGCTATATATATATGTGTGTGTGTGTGTGTGTGTGTGTTATAATATGATCTCTTCATACGCATTCCATCTGCGTCAAAACACGCTTCTTACATCACGAAGAGTGATAGTTTTATTAGATCGTGGTATTCTGTAAATGTGAATAAATTAGATTTTTGTAGGGCTTCATCTATATCTGGCTTATGTTATCATTGGTTTGACGGAGGCCTTTTCATTCTAATCTGCTAGTACAAGAAAAAAAGGACATGCACGAATCCTTTTCCTCTATACATATATTTAAAAATTGCGCCCTTGATAGGGTTAGAAAGCACTTAAATCTTTAGAGAGAAAAAAATTCAAATATTTGAAAACCAATATGGTAATTGGCTATAATCAACCATATGATGTGGAATATTGAGAATGATTTATATGGAAGTGTCTGAAACAATCTCACAGTATAGAGGATTTCTCCATGCCATCGTTCTCTAGGTTTTAAATATTCCATTTGCTCTTTTAAATATATTATTTATGCTTACAGGCTTATATATTACGTACATGCTCACTACTAACAAACTGACGTGATATATTAATTAGAACGCATAAAACAATAGAGCGCTACCGCAGATATGCCAAGGATGCACAGACATACAAGAATGACATGGAACGCCATGTCCTGGTTAGTGCTCTTTTTCTTTTACGTTGTTCTCCTTGTACATAAGATGTGTTTCTGCTAGATGCATGGTTTGCTTCCTAGGTGGCCTGAGTCTTCAATTTTATGATGCTTGGTGTCAAGTGATGATGATTTATATCAGATTATCGACTGATTAAGCTGGTGAAACTCTTGATTGTTAAATGGATCGACAGCAGAGAGACGCACATGAAACAATGTAATTAGAATATAATATATCCGATAAAAATTCAATTAACATTGTGCCAAAGTAATTTTTCCCGTCCATTGCTTTTATTTTCTGCCCTGTACATTTAGAATGATCCCAATTTTAGAGATATTATTTCCTCGAGAGGACGGTGAATTATATAAATGTTGGTCGTGTGGGCACTTTGGTAGATCTATGCCATGTTTGCTAAGAAGGCTAGGGTACGTAAATGAAGGACTACCTTACTAGGACTAAAATATTTTGTGCTACTAACTCGAGGCTATTTCATATTCCTTTCTGTATTGGGGGCCCATACGAAACACAACCTTCACCTGACAATGGTTCAAATTTTCATGATTGCATTGTGACATGCCTGACTTGTAATCCGACGATGCTCAAACGAAATGTATACTCGAATATTTTCAGCATTTTGTCATAAATAAGGAAGAGGGGGGTGTGGTGGTGGTGGTGGTGGTGGGTGGGTTTGTGGAAAAACTCACCTAACATGAGGTTTATCTATATATAGAGGTTGATTGGTCGCAATTTCCACCTCCAAGTAGGGTGGTGACCATTATTGTGGAACACTGATAGCTGGTTTGTTTGAGAAAAGGCAAGTCAAATTGGGCCTTTCTTCCTGTGAAGGTGAAGAAAGACTTATCATAATTATTTGAAGTAATCATTTTTCATTGTAAATTACTCTTTGAAATTATCTTGGAGGTATAGATTACTTGGAAGTAATCATTTTTCATTGTAAAGCAACACAATTTTCTCCTCGGTTTCGTGCTGATGAATCCTGCAACTCCAATTCTGTCTTGTGTTAAAACCTAAAGACGTATGTATAGCAGAAGGCAAGGAAAAGAGGAGGGGAAAAAATGGAAAAAAAGGGAGGTCACCTAAGTATTTATGTGGTTGGCCATCCCTATTGTCCTTAAGGACTATATAGAGAAAGGGGGAGAAACTAATATGCACCTCTAATTAAATCGGAAGAGCAATCAAATTTAATTCTCCGTAGTCTATGGGAAAACGTAAGAGTTTTTGCATGTTGAGGGGCTCTATAAGCAGAAAGAGATAGGATCCTCACCACTCATCACTTTGGAGAAGATTATAGGATTCTGAGGTTTCTACCCTTTTAAATTCCTTTCCATGCCAATTGCTACATTAATTTCAGTAACGGATCGTTCTAATCTGATATTTCGTCATTGTCATCCTTGTCTCAACAGTATACTGATCATATCTCTAATTTAATGCAGCAACTGAAGAATGAAACGGCAGACCTTGAGAGGAAGATTGAGATCCTTGAACTTTCTCAAAGGTATATTTGTTTACTGGGAAGCTAAACTCCTCCCTCAAACCTATTCAATTTTCTTATTCTTTTTTAATTTCGTTTGGTAACTGATATTTGACCTCGAAATATTTCTACTTAATTTAGGAGGTTTCCTGACATTATTTCAGGAAGCTTTTGGGCCAAGGTTTGGGATCATGCTCTATGGAGGAGCTCCACGAGATTGATTCTCAGCTAGACCTGAGCTTGAGAAGCGTTAGAGTCAGAAAGGTGCACAGAATCTTCTGCATACTTGATTCCCGAATTTCTCTCTTTGGATCGAGCAGTTTAAACCAGTTGGTGTGTTGAACGAAATTGGATATAATCTTGCAGTGCTTACTCAGAGCTTTATACTAACTGTTTAGAAGTTTACAAAAAAAAAAAAGGAAGAAAAACTCAGAGCTTTGTATTGAGAAACAATTTACGGATGAAGTGCTTGAGAAAAATGAAATTACTGCATTGCTGCAGTCCGTATCCTGCAAATTTTCTTTGCATTCATGTAGCACCTGCAGCAAAAAATTTTCCACGACGATTGACTTATACATGGAACAGTATAGCATGCTACAACCATCCACATGTATATGAAGCTTGCTGAAAGCTAATTGAGCTAGAAATAGTTGATTAGGCTTATTTGAAATATTCTCTCCAAGAACCTGAAAACCATTAATACAAGAGGCCGAGCGGCAAAGATTCGCCTGAAATATGACATCTTGAGGCTGCAAAAGTATATATAAGGAGAGCTTCGTGATGTCTGAGGATGACATATATAGAAGAGCAATATGTCTTGACCAGTTTTGATAGAAAAGGCCTATAATGATCGTGGGGTATACTTGGGGCTCTCTTTTGCAGGCTCAGATGTTTGATGAGCAAAAGAGACAATTGGAGGCGAAGGTAGGTGATGTGATTCAAGACTTTTAAAGTCGAGGCCATTTAAAAAAGTTTATACAGCGTGCCTTTTTCTAATTTAACCGTGTTATGCACATTATTCCAATTGTTCCAGGAGAAGCTCCTGTTAGCAGAAAATGCTAGATTACTTGCTAAGGTGTAATTTCTTACCTCCGAACCCTCTCTCTCCCCATCCCCCCAGTTATGCGTCTACGGTTGCTTTGCATATAGCCAGTCGTCCAGGATATTCCATTTGATGTTACTCTCATCCATGTTTCATGCAAAGAAATGAAAAGCACTTAAAAACTATCATATATATGAGGTTCCTCGGTAGCGAAGAAGGTGACATTATTATTAGCTCTTAAACACGACATAATGAAGGGGAGGCGAGTCGGCGCATAATCAGTCATAGGCCCTCTTTGCTTCTTTCATGCGTCTGTTTAGTGTATGTATGTGAAAGATTATGACAAGGGAAGGAGAAGGATAATAAGTACACATGCTATATATAATGCTGCGGCATTAAGTCAGTGTAGCGGCAGTGTAGTTTGCAAGGCAAATTATTATTATTTTTTGGACAATAATCCTTTTATTCTACGAATTGGCAGTGCGGTGAAAATCGTGGGGAGACATCAGCACCTCAAGGGAGATCAGGAGCAGCAGCATACCTACTGAGCAGCAATGGTTCTTATGGGTTCGATGTCGAGACTGAACTGTTCATCGGGCCCCCAGAAATGCGCTATTCAAGGCGGCAACAACAGGATCAACCTCAACCTATTACCCACCAAGTGTGGAGCTTCCGGTGTCGATCTGGCTAGCTAGGTTTTGGGCGGTACATATAATATGCCATAACTGGTCCTTGAAGGTAATAAATAATTCAACGAAGATATAAATCTACTAGTTTGGAACATCAATAAGGTATTATTATGTAAAATATAATCTAAAGCTTTTATCAGTCAGTTTGTTGTCCGTCGACTTGTGTTGTGTCTTTTATATATATATATATAATCAATTAATGATTACTAAAATTCTCTCATGCTTCTCCATTTTTAGGGTAAAGGTAAGCTGATATTTCTAAATGATTTTTGTGTTTCAAGTTTTGAGTGGGTTAGTATACATACAGGTAAATTATACAGTTAGTATAAAAATTTTTGGTAATATAATACTTTACTATAAAATTTTTAAAATATTATTTTATCTTATATTTTCTTTTAAATATATTATACTTTAGTATATTTTATTAATTTTTTACTAACATTATTAATTTTTTACTAACTTTATTAATTTTTGATGATGTAAATCGTTTATATAATATTATTTAATAACGTAATTTTATATTCGAAATATATAAATTATTATGTAGAATATAATAGAATTCACTATTTTTTTTTTCTTCCTTTCTCACTCTTCACACATCTCTCTCTTGGCTCCCTCTCTCCCCATCTGTTGCACGCTCTTTCTTTCTCAACTCTCTTGCCTCTCTCTTTCTCGCTTGGCTCTCTTTCCTCCTCTCGCATGCACGCTCTCGCTCACTCACGTGCTCTCTCTGGCTCTCTTTTTTATATCTAAACCTAGATTTAATTAAAACTTTTTTATCATCTAATAACATTTAATTTTTTTTATCTACCTTTTATTTAAGATTTTTTTTATAAAATAATGATAATATAATATAGTAGTGTATTAGAAGGTAATGAACATATAATTCAATTTCAAGATTGATCTTAAAAAAATTTTATAATAAAAAATTAACTTAAAAGAAGTTAA
>CXYZ01005376.1:1338182-1398140 GCA_900006705.1 Sonneratia caseolaris
TAATTTTTTATTATAATTTTTTTTTAAAAATCAATCTTTATATCGAATTATATGTCAATTACCCTTTATTATACTATTATTCTATATTATTATCATTTTGTAAAAAAAGAAAAATTATAAATAAAAGATAGAAAAAATTAGATGTTATCAAATAGTAATTTTTTTAATTGAATCTAAGATGAGAGACAAAGAAAGAGAGAGAGAGGTGTGGAGAGAGAAAGGAAAAAGGAGATAGTGGTATCACTATGTGTCGTGAAAATTTATATGTTTGAAACATGAATTGACGTTATCAAAGAGTGTCATGTAGGTTATTCATGTCATTAAAAATTGACGGTATTAATAAAAAATTATCGGAATGTACTAAAGTGTAGTATATTTGAAAAAAAAATGTATTATGTAATTATATTTTAAAAATTTTGCATCAAAGTGTTACATTAGTAAAATATTTTGTACCAATTGTATAATTTGTCCACATATATGCACATATCCCTTGAAATAAGATTTAAGTTGGAGGGGGTTTGTCACAGCGAGTAGGTGTGCACATGCATAGTTTGTGGAATTATTAATGATTAAATATTATATAAATATTACTTAATCATTATCAGTTAGATAATGTATACTCAAGATTGGTTTATATTTAAGATATATGTGGTTCCATGCGGAATTATTGTTTTACTTGGGTTAAGTCTAATTGAAATTGGACCTTTTTTATTTTATTTTTAAGTATAAAAATACTGAACACTGCCCCCACAGGACAGGCCAACTTGCAAAAGCTAGCTTTAGCGAAGGAAACATCTCACTTACCTCTTTATAGGCATTGTTATGTCACAATTCATATTGGTAGCACGAATCCAGATATTGTACAATTCAAAAGGCAGGAAACTGTCCACCAATCAATCGATGGTTGGAAAATAAACAAGGAAATAATACCTCAAATTGAATTAGGAACTTTCACACTCTCTAATCTTGGACATCAAAATGGGAAGTTTTGAATTGGCACTCTCAATCTCAAGTTCTACCGTCTACATCAAACCCAGCTCCAGTCCATCCTGGCCCTGAATTCTTACCCTTCAGAACTGCCCCGATCCCTTTCCCTCTTCCATGGTACTGAATCTTCTTCTTTCCCCTGCCTTCTCCCTCAGCAGGAGGCTCTTGATTCTGCTGAGTCGGGATTGCCACATCGCCAAGACTTTTTCCCGTATTCTCAGATGCTCCACTTGCTTCTGGCTTGTAAGGAACTGAGGAAGCACCTTGGGCGATACCACTTCCAATGGATTGCACTACCTTCCCATCCTGTCAAAGAAATTGAGGAGCACTCAACAGGTAGTCCGGTTTCAATTCACAGATAAACGTAGCAAAAATTACAAGGTGAAACATACGCAATCTCTGAGAGCTAGCTATGTAAGCAAACTCCTCAACCAAGATCTCGTTCGATAAGTCCACTATGTGTAAACATTAACCGAACAAGACCTGCCATATCTAAGATCCGAGCTGAAGAACCTAAATCAAGAAATTCACTTACACAGGACATTATAGCATGCAAACAAAAGCGAATGATTCTCACCTCAGTGACAGATCTTGATGAGCTACATGTGTTAAGCGCTGCAAGTCGTCTTTTCAATTCCTTCAGTCTAGAAAACTGAGAGTTACTGCTTTCTTGGACCTATAAATTATAAAAAAAGTTAGAGATGCTGAACTTCATGGATATTTCATACATACTGAAATATTAAGTACCAAATTTGCCAAGTCTTCACAGAGCTTCTGCTTTAATTCTTCCTCATTCTTCACAACCTTTGATGCTGATTCCCAGGCCTAAAAAGCTTCATCAGAAGATATCAGTAGAGGGAGAGGAGAACTCAAAGGGAATCAAGAAATACAGCTAGTACTACAAGAGAAATTACATGGCCCCCTCATCATCTCCAAGATCTAAACTTTCCCCTTTAAAAAGGTACTTTTGGGGTGATAAGCAATCTCTGATATAGTTCTTACGTATCTAGTTAAATCAATACATGCGCATACACATAATTGTATCATACTGCAACCTCTTGAGTCAAATTGATATTGAGAATGAAGCACCACTAAGCTCAATCAGAAATCAAGTAGTAACTGCTCAAGCCAAAGTAAATCAATCCAAAGGCTGAGCCATCTAGGCTAGTAAACATCTGTTGATACTGCAGCAAAATTGTCTCAAATTTTACAAAAACAACCAGACAGGAGATCTAAGGAAAGAGCAATCTCTGGAGGGAATTGCTGTGTCATGGCAAAGAAGATTTCATTCAACGAGAAAAGCAACCTACTGTAAATAAAATAAGACAAGCAGCAGTGCAAATCAACAAACCTTTCGAGCCTGCTCTTCCTTCTGCTTTGCAACACGAATTCTTTCAGTTGAAGCCTCTATTTTCTTTCTCAAGAGCTCGAGTGCTTGATATGTGAATGATACATGATATCAATGGAAAAATCATTCAGCTATACACATCAAAAGGAAACTCATCGAGTAAAGAATAATTGGGAGAATGAACTAAGAAGTTGCAGCAACCTGCTTTCTTTGGTCCAGCTGTGAGTTTCATTTCCATTGAAAGATTTGCCAGCTCCCGCTCGACATCACGAATTTTAGAATAGTTTTCTTCTATGTATCTGAATGGAAATGAAAACTGAGCTGTCAGCTGAGATGGGTATCAAGAGCAAAATTATGGCATTGTGGATTCAATCATTCCCATATACTTTCTCGTTCAGTGTGAATGGCAGTTGGATGTATCCAATATACATGTGGCTGCTGACATATTCTGGAAATTGAATACAGGACTCAAGACTCACACCTTCCCCCAGATTCGTAGGCACAACATGATGGAGAAAACAGCTTAGAAGGTTTCGAATATAAAAGGCAGCACGAGAATATGGATAACGCAAAACTAGAGCACACAAGTGGGCCATTTTTTTTTTTTGTCAAAATCCAGGCAAAACCCTCTTGATCCATCAGCGGCTAAGGCAATGCTTCTACTACTCACCTGTGTTCGAGCTAGATTTGGGAAAATAACTACACGGAAAAGCAGGGGAGGGAGACAAGAGGCACCTTTTCAATTGAAGCTGCTCCTCCTCGATTATCTGCCACAGGAATTGAAGTAAAAAAGAAAAGAAAAAAACAAATCCCCAGAGCGTAGAAGAATGTAAGGAAACAGATGACGGCAGAACGAAGATTCATGGTGCGCGCGCGAGAGAGGGCTGGAGAGAAATAACCTTCTCGGTATAGGCAATGACAGGAGCTTCTCGAGGGAGGCCGTCGGGTCCGATCTGCGGCTGAAGCGAAGGATTTAGAGCCATATATTTTTTTGGGAATCAATCAGGATCACTACGGGTGTGGACCGTCTTCAGAGATCAAACTGCATCACAGAAGCTAGAATTATCCGCCACAGAGGTGCTATCTCCGCCGATTAGAAGCTAGTCTGCTGTGCCGGTGGGATTGGTGATTGATTGAATTTGACTTTCCATCGAGCATGAGAAGCTCCCTTCTTCGGTTCTTCCTTCCTTTTTGCGCTTCCGGACTCGGGATGGTGCCGCCGGTTTATCTATTAAAATGCGATGACATTCCGGAAACCGCGTACTCTTGAACGGTTGGTTGACTTCTTTTATTACCACCGCTCCCCCAGTTTTATGTTTTCCATCCAGTCAGCCCATTGGTCTTATGGGCCGTGGGCCGAAACTCAAATAAGTTACTTCCGCTCGATGCTGTACTATCTGTCCGGTAGTGCGAAAAAAGAAAAGACGCGAAAAAGGGAAAAATCTCTACAGACGAGAGGGAAGCAGACAAGCGTTAGTGTGGCCCCTAGTGTTCGTTGGAAACGGGAAGCACGTGATCGTTCTCTCTCCTTCCCTCTCTCTCTGGCTCTCTCGCATCGATTCGAAGAAGATAGAAAGCTGAGCTAGTAGTCGATCAAGTAATCTGTGGCTGGTGATTCAGTGTCTTCTACTTCTGATCTGTGATTTCATTTGCCGCTTTCTTCTCCGATTTGGATCCTTCCATCTCTCTCTCTCTCTCTCTCTCTCCCCCTTCATCTGCCAGAGAATTGCTGTCGGAGTGACTGAGCGAGGAGAGACGGTCCGAGCTCAGCTCGAGCAGCTTACTGTCACCCATGGCCTTTTCTCTGCAGCTCAACTCTCCTTCTCTGCTATCCCGCTCTCCCTGCGCGAAGAAGCTCTCTCGGCCATCGAGTATCGCGGCGCTCTCATCACCTTCTCCTCTCTCGTCTCCACGGCTCCTCTCCACGAGACCGACTCTCAGCACTCTCTCCATCGTCAGAGCCTCCTCCTCTCCTGCTGCCATCGCCGAGCCTGAAGGCATCAAGGTCTCCATATCCCAGAGCAAGCTCGAATCTGTTTCTCTTTATTCTGAGTTCACGCATCTCTTCTCTGGCGCTGATCATGACTGATACATGCTCTCTTCCTGCCACTGGTTAGATTAATTCAGTTCCCACGTCGCCAATTGAAGGCCAGAAGACTGGAACGAGCGGTCTCCGGAAGAAGGTGTGTAATTCTTGACTTTACAAGTTTTCTTCTTTGTTTTACTTAAATCAGCGTCGTCAGCTGAGCTCTGTGTAAATTGTTTAGCATAGCACTATAATCAGCTAGGCGCTGCGGTAGAGGTAAATCTAAATCTTTAATTTACTAGCTAGTCGGTGAAAGGAAACCGCGCGCTCGTTGTTGTTTTCATTTTCTTTGTCTGAAACATGTGAACTTGGTGAACTGACGTCAATGCGTCAAAGTTTGACCATGTCTTAAGCATTGTATAATCCTTGACTACATGCGACATGCTCTTGGTAATATTGCTTTTCCATTTTGTACCACCTAAATATTCATGGTGCTCGTATTATTTAATTACAGGTTAAGGTTTTTATGCAAGAAAATTACCTTGCAAATTGGATCCAGGTTACGTATCTTCCCCTCTTTCAATGCCAGATTTTCGTCCTAGTTTTGACCATGGTATTTTACCCGAGTCATTAATTTGCAGGCATTGTTCAATTCTCTGCCACTGGAAGATTACAAGAATGGGCTATTAGTCTTGGGAGGTGACGGCCGATATTTCAACAAGGAAGCAGCCCAGGTGCTTGTCTCTCATTTTTACTTCCTTCTCTATTAGTTTTATCTGGGTGTAAGGACAATTGCTTTTGAGTTAGCCTACTCTCCTCCTCAGTTATGTTTGGGCCATCACTTTCAAATCTTTGTCTGTGTAATGCAGATAATCATAAAAATTGCTGCAGGTAATGGCGTCAGGAAGATCTTGGTGGGCAAGTAAGTAGCTAAAGGCAGTACTTTCTGTTGTAATGTTATCAGTCCTTTCAAGAATTTAATTGGCACACGCATAATTGTGAATGCTTGTTTGTAAGCTTCTGATCACCCTTGGTAGGCGTCTCAATTCTCAGTTAACATCTGATTGGTAGAGATGCTTGATACCCTACAACCTTTCCAGGTGGTCAATAAGCATAAGTAGTGGTCTGTGCTTAGTTGATCTGATGGTCACTTGAATGCATGCTGCAAATGCTATTTCCCAGAACTCTTGTCATTGTCAATAGTAAAGATTGAGCTTGAGGCTCTTGAATTGTAATGGGATTCATAGTGATTGAATATGATTTCATCCTGCACCAAAGCAAAGGAGTCTATTTTTACCGAGCAATTAGTAGTGGTTTGTGGATATGGTAGTTTGAAGTTGATAGATCAAATCTCATTCAGTTCTTGAAAATATTCAGTGTTTTTTTCCCTTTGACACTATATTCTCCTTATGTATGCATTCAGAATATTTACATGTGTCTTTTAATCTTTTTATCCTCTTAATTGCAATTCAATGTTAGATTTCATTGATGCAGGGATGGCATTATGTCAACACCTGCTGTATCTGCTGTTATAAGAAAGAGGAAGGTGATTATGTCTTTCAGTTATTCTCTTCTGTTACCACTTTTCAGTTCCTGCCAAAACCCTCCAATGCTCTTACCTTTTTCTGATACCCCTTGCCTGCTGTGCTGGGCATACAATTTGGCAGGCCAATGGTGGATTTATCATGAGTGCCAGCCACAATCCTGGTGGGCCTGAATATGATTGGGGTATCAAGGTGAAGCCATGATGCGCCACTACTCTTGATTGGAGTCGTCTAAATGTCCAACTTTTGGACAACGTACTTAAGTACTTTTATATTGTTAAATCAGATCAGTTGGCATGACACACTTCAGGGACTTATTATTATGCAACCATTGTTATTTTCTAACTGAGTTTACATTTCTTGCTCATTTCTTTAGTTCAATTACAGCAGTGGACAACCTGCACCTGAGTCGATCACGGACAAGATTTATGGAAACACTCTCTCTGTGAGTTTCTGAAAGCATATAAAACCATTTTTTTCAGTCCTCATTAGCTTCCCTTCTTACATGTGATCATTTGAAGGACACATCTTGTCAGGTTACAATCTCATGGTTCATAGTTATAATATCCAAAGTTTTTGCCAACTCGATATTTTCTTTCTTCCTTCCTTTCTTGATGATGAGGGTGTATAGCTACGCAAACCCATGGGACAGATGAGCCCAGCCATACAAGCCATGCAGGTGTCCCAATATGGAGTATTCTTCTGTGTGGTTTCACACTTGGATGAGACAGCATCAGTGATGAATTTAAAGTTGGTTCTTTATGAAGGGATGCATTGTTCAAGGACGAGCCAATTCTATTGGGTTCACAATTTGTATTTTTCTCTTCATGATGATCAATTTGTGATTTTGCTACCCTCAAAGGTTCTATCGTCTGCTAAGTTTGTCCGTCATTGTTTTTCCTTTTGACTTGGATTACATATGAAAGTAAGATGGAATAAGTCTAATGCTAACTTGTGATTGTGACACTTCTCATATTTTTTCCATCTATTGAAATATTGATTTCAGTATGACACCTGCAGATATCCAAGATAAAGATGGCAGACATTCCTGATGTAGATCTCTCTGAGACTGGAATTACAAAATATGGAAATTTTTGTGTGGAAGTTGTTGATCCAGTCTCTGATTACGTTGAGCTAATGGAGGTAAAACTTCATATTATGAACAGGAACGAAATAAAAATTTCTGCTTAAATGTTTGTATGATAATTCTTACTAATATATTGGAGCATTGCAGAGTGTATTTGATTTCCAGCTTATCAAGAATCTTTTCTCACACCCTGATTTCAGGTACGATCTGTCTCTCTTCCATAAAGCAGGAAGAATGTCCTCCTGATTTATATAATCATAAAGCATGCGAATCTTATTTTGCTTGTGATTTTGATGAATGATATCAGGACCTTTGGCATTTACCTTGTTCGTATTATTTCAGGTTTGTTTTTGATGCCATGCATGCGGTTACTGGTGCTTATGCAAAACCAATCTTCGTGGATAAGCTTGGTGTGAGTCCGGTATGTTTTTCCCTAAATGTTGCAAATTTGATCATCACATTTCATCGAAAACACATAGTCCAATCAGTGTTCCTAAAATGTTTCGTTTGTATTGAATCAAGGATTCAATTTCAAATGGGGCTCCTCTGGAAGATTTTGGGCATGGTCATCCAGATCCCAATCTTACGTGAGCTAGCAACCTTGCTTATGTTTGAGATCACTTGTGGATATTTACAAAACCCCATTGTGACTTACATGCTGCTGACAGTTATGCTAAAGACTTGGTCAATATTATGTATGGTGATAATGCCCCTGATTTTGGTGCTGCAAGTGATGGTATGTTAAGATATCTTTCCTTCTTTTTGAATGCAATCATCTTATGTGGTTCAGTCTTCAGTTTTATATAGTAATACTTTGAGGTGAGGAATTGTTTTCAGGGGATGGAGACAGAAACATGATTCTGGGTAAAAGTTTTTTTGTGACCCCTTCAGACTCTGTTGCAGTTATTGCAGCGAATGCACAAGCTGCAATTCCTTACTTTCGAGGTGGTCCTAAGGTAATGGAGTCTGGCTATATTTCAATTTTTGTATCTATTTAGGCAAAAAACCATTTTTTATGATTGTACTAGAGTTAAAGTGAAATGACTTCTTCAAATATCACAGGGTCTTGCTAGATCGATGCCGACAAGTGGTTCTCTAGATCAGGTGGCGAAGAAGTTGAATCTTCCTTTCTTTGAGGTATAAATGAGATGCCCTGTTGGCATATAGTGATGCAATTTGAGCAAAAGTTGCTACCCAAGTGAACTGAATTAGTAAATGTTCAGGTCCCAACAGGCTGGAAGTTCTTTGGAAATTTGATGGATGCTGGGAAGCTGTCTATATGCGGAGAGGAAAGTTTTGGAACTGGTTCAGATCACATACGAGAGAAAGATGGTATATGGTAATGCATGACATTTTGCTTCTTGGTAAATTATTTCAGTCTATCACTTCCTTAGAATTTGACATTACAAAAAGAAACTACTGCAACCCCAGGGATATTTTTGTGAAACAATGACATGGCTCAAGCCTGAGTTCCATTAATATATCTAGGCAGAGTAGAGGGTCATACCTTCTACAATAGCAATCTCAATATCACGTAGTGCCTGCCCTCCATAGACCTTTTCCCACATATCAATAAAGCTGCTAACTACTTGCAAGTTATTATTGGTCTCTTCTTTATATTTGCAGCTTCACTATTTACACCATTTAAAAGAATTCATTATTCTTTTCTTTTAACAGGGCTGTATTGGCTTGGCTTTCAATTTTAGCATTTCATAACAAGGACAAAAAACCAGGGGAGAAATTATTATCTGTCTCTGATGTCATGAAAGAGCATTGGGCCACTTATGGCAGAAATTTTTTTTCGAGATATGACTATGAGGCAAGCACATTCTCAGATCCCTATTCGATTTAGATAATGATCTGATTTCTATAGCTTCTTAAAGCTACAAATTTATGGGGCTTTATCCCTCCTTCAGGAATGTGAATCTGACGGAGCAAACAAAATGATTGATTATCTGAGAGATCTGGTCTCAAAGAGCAAGGCAGGTGAAAAGTATGGTAAGCTCCCAGATATCTCTCATTCTTTACTAGCATCAATGCAACTAAGAGGGTAATAGCATATGACAATTTACTGAAAGGTTCATTCTGTTGCAGATAGTTACACTCTTCTGTTTGCTGATGACTTCACATACACCGATCCTGTGAGTGCAGTCCTATTCATATTTTGATCATTTGTTTGATTGTGGTTCATTGGTGAACTTTTAGTTGTGAACTTATTGTCTTGGATTCATTTATAGGAAGATCTCATACAATTGTTTCAGGTGGATGGAAGTGTGGCATCTAAGCAAGGCGTGCGGCTTGTGTTTACAGATGGATCCAGGATCATATATCGATTATCAGTAAGTTCTGACCTGTATAGATCACTTCTTTTCTTATTGATGCATTTATTTTCAGAGTTTAAATGATCTAATTAAATCACAGCTTTGTTGAAAAGCATGAATCTTGTTTGCTCAGGGAACCGGTTCAGCAGGTGCAACTATAAGGATTTACGTCGAACAATTTGAACCCAATGTCTCCAGACACGACTTGGATGCTCAGATAGCACTGAAGCCGCTGATAGGTAGGCATATCTTTCAATTTGGTCAGGATTCTTAAAACTAAGTCAAATTTATCTAAAATTTACGTGGTCATCTTGTAGATTTGGCATTGTCCATATCGAAGCTCAAGGATTTCACTGGAAGGGAGAAGCCTACAGTTATCACATAGAAAATAAAAGCCTATTTGAATCCCCTTTGAGGTTTTCTGAAGCTCTAGGAATGCTTCTTCTCATTAAGAAGACCTTCATCCAGAATCGTCCCGATGGTGCCATCTGAAGTTAATGGGAAGCGGCTGGAGTTTCATCATTTTTGCCTCGAGACATGAGAATTTACAACTTTTCTCATGAACTATACTGTAAATGAACATGATAAAATGTAAGCGGCTGCATAAATTATTGAAAACTCACTTTGAGAATTGAACGCGCCTGTCATGTTCTTTTTATGCAGCTGAATAAAAAGAAAAATCGGCAGTGTCTTATATAAATTTTCTTATGTAATGAACTTCCTTTTCCATGCATTGCAATGATTCAGAGGGATACCATCCACAGATGACACTGCCCAGTGGTTATTCATTTTTATTTTCCTCTTTGTTACTGACAATTTGTTATATATTGGCTTAATCATAGATAATTGTTCAAGCCCGGCTAATTTTTCGGGATGAGCTGTCTTGAATTGAGCTTGAGGTTCACTAAGTCCCCGTCACTCCACCTGATGTCTGGTTCTGAGGCAGATTTTGCTTTCAGATATGCATGTCATATTTTCTGTGCAATTCATTCTTATTAACCTTCTACAGGGTTAGTGGACTGGGTTTTGGTCGCACGTAAGGTAAAAGGAAGAACAGACAAGCTGAAGTTGGAAGAGATTGTCATAGTAAAATTCTTATTCTTGAAGCTGATCAAACAGAGTCAATGCAATAGCCAAAATTCCCGACCAGGAAATATGGTAGCTGAGTGTACAACTAAGACAAGGCAAAGGACCACCATTTATAACAGTACCCACAAAAGGACTTTCTCCTTCAAAGTAAGTTGAATAGGTTCCTTCCGTTGAGCTCTTTTCATCTCAGTTGCTGTTGCTCAAAGTCACATCACTGCCCAGGCGCACTATTGCCTGTTCTCATAACATGGGATTAGACTGTTTTTGTTTTTTAGGAGACAGCGAATAGTTGCCGCCATACCCTTCAGAAAAGTCTCCTTACTTTTCTTTATCAGGACATGACGTACTGCCTGTCTCCACAACTTGCTCTTCGGTCTTCAACTACTACGACTAACGCTGCATACATGATACATTTGCTTCGCACATCATCATACGTGATACATTTGCTTCCCATATTCTGTGTGGGGGAAGTAGCCCCCTTCCCCTGCAAGTTGATGTCTTCTACTTTTTGATTTTCAGTTCCTGAATATAATAATCTGCCATATGGCAAGTTTGACCCTACGTTTATCTGGGTCGATGGCAAGCATCTGAGTTCACTTTAGGCCTTGGCGGAATGAATACACGTGCAGGACAGAAAATATGGGACTGCATTCCTGATACATAGATTAGGAGGCTTCTGGATTTGTGGGATTCCAGGGAAAAAAGCTATAATTCTATGGAATGGCTGGGTGTTGAGATGGGTGGGCACTGTGTGACACGAGTAAATTAATGTCATCTTGGGAATGACAGGTGAAAATTCAGAGTCAATGCCATGATTCAGCTGTAGAATAGGTGCGTTCTGACCGATCAGCCAGTAGGTCATGGTATTGAGCTAGTAGGGGACACTTTAGGTGTGTGAATTCCTACAAGGATCATGCTTTTTTCTTTTGCGTTTGGGTATCCAAAGAGCAAAATCGAATCGGGGATTATCTCTGCCCCCCAATTTCTGATGCTGCTTACTGAGTAGCCCTCGAGGGTTCCACTATTGCTGATGCCTGGGCAGAACAATCAATGCTCGAGGCACGTGAAAAGATTGTATTTGTCGAACGGCCCCCCCCCCCCCCTCCTGATCTGGTAATATGTTTCTGTCGAATTTCTTTTTAGTGCACAACAACAGAGGGCAACAGCAACTGTGGTTTGTCCTGATTGGGTGTTGCAAGCGAGTGAGAGGTCCAACTTTGTCGGATCTATCGATCTGCCAGTCAGTAACATTGGTTTGGTTGGGTATGCTCTCTCTCTCACTCTCTCTCTATCTGTCTCTCTAACTTCATATCACGTTTATTAGTTGCCTCTCTGCTGATGAGATGGACCTTGATCATATCCCAACACAACCACAGCACCCCCCCGGCCCCCCAACAAAGAAAATCCCCATTCGACTTCGACACTCACACCGTTTTCTGTGAGGAATTACTATTCTGTGGCAATCATTTCCATTTTTTTTGTTGAACAAGGAATCTAAGGCTTGGTACAACTGATCTACATTTTCAAGAGAAAAAGGTATTATATTTGAAACTGTGATCATGTTCTGCATGGTTGCATCCCCTCTCAATATGTATACACATTTACGGAATATATTTGAATACTTATATCTGGAAGAATATATCCGACATTGCCTAACAGCAGGTTTTCCCAACCATACATGTATGTACGATCCACATTCTATATATAGTAATAGCATTCTCACCAGCTTTCGTGTGTCGTCTTGTGGGGATTGTGGAACTAATTTGAAGAGACTAACTTTGCGTTTGCCTTTGGTCAGTGGGCCACTGTCAGAATGTTGGAGCGAGACTTTTAAAGGTGTATGTGTTAGGAAATCTAAAGATTTTTTTCATTTGGGAAGGGTTCGTACTAAAAAAAGTTTTAGTGGGACGGAAATTTGATCTTGGGAATGATCCACTCAAATAGATGCTCATCAGTTGCTTGTTAGATCCTGCTCTTCCTGTCCTATTAATCAAATTAGAATTTCAGTTTGATTGATTTATTGAGGTGTATCATGTTACTCAAGTTATAAACTTTCTCCTAATTCAAGAAGGAGAAATGCGGGATAACTCAATAAAATTAGATACACTAGACAAAATCCCAGGATATGATGAGATCAATATTCCCCCACATGATCTTGTCGGGCGGGTGTAGTGTGTGATGGTAAGTTGAGTACTCGTAAACTCCAATCCTCAGTTCAGTTGTGTTGATGGGAGACTGCTTTTGTTTCTTTGAGGATCACAAATTACTTATTACTGCTATTATTGTTACTTTTGTTGTGTGTAGCTTTCGTCTGTTTACTGACATTGATTAATTATTTGGCAAAGAAAGGGAGGGGGGAGATTTGGATGGTGCGCTATCAATCTTTCTTGCCAAGCTAAGTGTTCTGACTTCTGGCACTATCCACCAATGAGGTGGAGTATTTTGATTTCCCACTTTCATTCCCCAGATATTCTACTAGCTAGCTACTTGGGAGAATCAATCTCCATGTTGAAGCTGATGGATCACTAATGCATCACTTGAGTAGAAGATTCATAATCCTTTGAAATTAATAATAATAAGATAATGCTTCTTAGTGTCCAATCTGATGATCGATGCCAACTGGTCTTCCATCCTGTACGCTTGATCTTGACACCAACAGGGCTGGCAAAGGAGTGAGGGTCAGTTATATCTTCCGATCTGTACATATCCCCGTCTTCTTGAATAAGATCAATTTGGGATGAGTCCTAAAATACGAGGAACTGTACCCGCTTTACCGTAGTTGGAAAGCGAATATATATATATATATATATATATATTAAAAAAAGAAAAATAATAAAAGAGAGGAGATAATATTGGATGGAAATTGTGATGCCCTTTGATCTGTGCCAGGGAGGGGGGGGGTGTGTTGTGGTGTTGGAGATTTGATAGCAAATTAGATAAGATACGTTTGGGTGCATGTGGTAGGGTTTCTAGTTTCTAGTTCCATTCCATGCAAGCCAGCATGTACATATACATGTGTATGTATGTATGTATATATATATATATATATAGAGAGAGAGAGAGAGGAGGGTCAACTGATTAAAGATGACAAGAGACATATTTATTGTTGTTGTTATTGTTCACAAACACTAACGATCTGCGTATTATTGCTGCACCTAATTTGGATTCCAAGATCCCAAAGTGCTCGTACAGAGGTTTCCCACTTTCTGAAACATCACACATTCAAAAGAATCCATCTCTGTCTTCTGACTATGACACTTGCCCACAACTAAATGCTGAAATCAAACAATCGTTTCTGCAACAAACAAAGAGAGAAAGAAAGCATTGAGTATTTATTTACCTTCATCAATTCACCAATTGCCAAGCCAGTGACTACTGATCGTTTTCACATCCTTTTTTAGGTTTTTCTAATATATTTAGTAGAATTTCGATTCTTCCATTCATACTCTCGATGATCTCCCCCCGACACATTGAGGGCAAGGCAAATGTTCCAGGTGGGTCCCTCTCGGGCTTCCCCCCAACCCACCCCCAAACAAACAAACAAACAAAAAAAGAAAAGGAAAGGTGTAGCTTGAAGTCAAATGGAGACATGCTTTTGACAAGAAGAGATGGATGGGTATGTCTCCATTGAAGCAGATAATTAGGGAAAAAGGCACATATGTCAAAAGTAGGTATTCAATAATTTTAACATGATGGATGGATGGATGGATGGATGGATGGATGTGTATATGTATGTATATATATATATATGTTAAATATATGAAATTAAACACCATTTATTATTTGGTCTTCCCTTTCATGAAATAAATTATTCTAAAACCCATAATATCTCCAAGCAAATCAATCGATGCCCACTCATTCTACTTGGGTTTTTTTTTTTAAATTTTGGGAGGGGGGGTGTGGATTAAATTAATATGTTGTTGATGCCGCAGAGCATTCAAAAATAGAGGTCCATTACCAACACACTTACTATATTTCATGCTTCTTTTCATCAGATAGTGTTTCTCTTCCTTTTTTTTTTCTTTCTCTCATTTTCCCCTCAAATGTTCTTCTTCTTTTCCCAGCTTTTTGGCCCCTCCCTCCCAGTCCCAGGCTCCTAATTCCCCCCCCACAGCCAAGCCAAGCGCCCACCTTGTTGGACGAAATTTGTCCTTTTGCGTCCATTCCTCTCGTCCAACACCACCCGCCGTCCTTCTCGTGGACTATTTCTCCTTTTTTGCCTCACGTCCGAAACTTTCTGTTTCCAGTCGGGCACTTGAATATCCAATCTTGAAATTACCCCTAAAACCGGCAGCTAGACATTTCTTTCTCGACACACACCCAAAAAAAAAAAAAAAGGCATGGCAAAATTGTGTTGGCTACTTGGGCTCAACATACCTTTTCCTGATTTATTCATTTTTAAGGCATTTTTTTTATCAAAATAATACAATATAATATCCCTCGGGACTGCAGATAACACGGCAGGTGGCCCAAGCCCAAGGCCGCCCGCCCCCTCTCTCATTCAGGAGGCAACACACACACACACAACGACAAGACATATTGGCACAGTACTGACCATTCAAGGTTGTTCCCATTGATCACCAGACGAATAAATTATAAATATTTTTCTTTCTTTCTATGTATATCACATTAGTTTTCAAAATTCAATATAAATTATGATTAATTCAAGTTAATTTTTTTTCTCCAATTATTCAAGAGTCAAGCATATTCTTGTTTCAACTTTCAATCCTCTCATGGTGAGTTACATTTGTTTGCTTGTACAAAGCATCACGAATCTCCCCAACCAGATCATATCAAACCTCCTCCTTCCACTCCCCTGCCCACCACTCAATCTCAAATCCTGATCTCCTCTGCAAGTAAAAGAATATACCATCTAATGCATATTGGCTCCCTCTCTCTCTCTCTCTCTCTCTCTCTCTCTCTCTCTCTCGGTGCTCCTTGTATGATTTCTCAAAATACTACCTACATATAATGCAATTCAAAACCTTCTGTCTGTTCTTGGCATTCTGTTACTATTTCAATTTCTTACCGTGCGTGTGTTTCTTCTGCAGGAAATGATTCTCAATTTACTGAAGTTTTGATATTCCTTTTTTTATTGGATATAGATACGATAGACTCTGGTGATGACATTGTAAATTCGACCCAACAAATACCAAATTGCCATTTGGAAGTTTTTTTTTGGGGGGTGTGGAGTGGTGTGTGGGTGCAAAAAGACAGTTCTCCTATAAATGAATGGAAAATCACTTGTTTAATTTCCACATTGACAAGCACCACCCTGTATACACACACACACCAGTATATCTACCTCGTCTAGTGCAGTCATCCTCGTGTGCAACATTCACCCTTTCGTCACAAGAGGGGGAGAGCTGTCAAATTGAGCCAGTATTTGGTCTCTCCTCTCCCCTATTGAACGGCCTTGGCTTTTCTAATAATATCGTAATTCCCCCAAGCTTATAATCCCAACTCCTTCCCCCAGCTTGATCTTCTCCTATAACTAGCCAGGGAAGAAACACATTCCGTGAGCAACTTACTTCCTCTAGCTAATCAAGGGAAATCTTTTTTCCATATTAGAGTTCCATTTGTAGACATTCATGCAATGGCAATAGACCGTGTCGCAGGTGAAGCCTCGTCCATGTCTCACTGCATCCAACGGATGGACCAGAATAGAGAGGATCCGCAAAAGCCTCTAGTCTTTGATGCCTCGGTGCTGCAACGCCAGTCAGACATCCCCAAGCAGTTCGTTTGGCCTGACGATGAGAAGCCTAGCCCTGATGCTCCGGAATTCCCAGTTCCACTTATTGACATAGGCGGCTTCCTCTCTGGTGACCCCCTCGCGTCCATGGAAGCTTCTCGCCTTGTCGGCGAAGCATGTAAGAGTCACGGGTTCTTCCTCGTGGTCAATCACGGGATTGACAAGAATCTCATCCTGGACGCACATCGCTACATGGACAGTTTCTTTTGGTTGCCACTCCGCCAGAAACAAAGGGCTCAGAGGAAGATGGGCGAGCATTGTGGGTATGCCAGTAGCTTCACAGGAAGATTTTCCTCCAAGCTCCCATGGAAGGAGACCCTCTCCTTTCACTACTCCGCAGAGAGAAGCTCGTCGAACCTGGTCGCAGATTATTTCGTAAACACCATGGGCGAAGATTTCCGGGAGCCCGGGTAAATAATTAATTAAAAAATATATATGCAACCAAAAATGAAAAAAGTCTTCCCCTTCCATCAACAGTAATCAAACAATTCACCCTGTGCATGCCTTCTTCATCTACTGACAAGCTAGCTTAGCCTCTTAATTGGACCAGCACGAAGTCTTTCAATGGGGGTGCGGGGGCGGGTGCGGTTGGAAACGATATAATTAATACTTTTCCTCAGCTTAATTGCCACTGAAAAGGAACATGAATTTGTCAATTCTCATATACTCTGTATATATATATGGCTTCGTGTATTATTTTTTGATTGTTAATATACATGTAGGAGAGCGTATCAGGACTACTGTGAGGCGATGAGCCGCCTATCGCTGGGGATAATGGAGTTGCTTGGGATGAGCTTGGGGGTGGATCGAGCTCATTTCCGGGGATTCTTTGAGGACAACGATTCAATCATGAGGCTCAATTACTACCCACCGTGCCAGAAACCGGATCAGACCCTGGGCACGGGGCCCCACTGCGATCCCACATCCTTGACCATCCTCCACCAGGACCACGTCGGTGGGCTCCAAGTCTTTGTGGACAACGAGTGGCGGTCCATTAGCCCTAATTTTAGTGCGTTTGTGGTCAATATCGGTGACACCTTCATGGTATATATGCATACCTTCCCTTGTTCATGATTTTGCAAAATGAATTTGCGCCGGTGCTATGCTCCTCAAGCCGACTTAACTCGTCCTCTACTTAATAAAAGCAGAAGAAGGAGGAGGAGAAGACAAAGCCGTCTTCAGTCTTTTACGCTTCCCATTTTATTTATTGAAGAAGAGTTCATTTCATCTTCAGTCTTTCACGCTTCCTTTCAAAACTTTTTTTTTCTTGGCAGGCGCTTTCGAATGGAATGTACAAGAGCTGCCTGCACAGGGCGGTTGTCAACAGTGAGACGCCGAGGAAGTCACTGGCCTTCTTTCTGTGCCCGAAGGATGATAAAGTGGTGAGCCCGCCGAGTGAACTGGTGGGTGCCGTGCGTCCTCGGGTGTACCCAGATTTTACATGGGCCATGCTTCTCGAGTTCACTCAGAAACACTACAGAGCCGACATGAACACTCTCCAGGTCTTCGCCAGTTGGCTTGATAAGCAACCCAAGACACCTGGTGAAGCTCCTACAGTTCATTGAGGTTACCGTACATATATATTATATATATATGGAAAGTCACATTCTGCTCCATCAATTAGAGAGACAGAGAGAGAGAGGGCGTGATGATGATGAGATGTTTGAGAGGTTATATAGCATAGGGATAAGCTACTTAAGACGTATAAGAGAAGATGGAATGAGTACCTGCAGCAATAAAAGAGCTAAGCTATGAGCTCGGTGGCTCGGTCAGTCACTTTTTGTGACTTATCATCTCCTCATATAATATATAAGTTTTATTCTCCATATATAGAAAGTATTAATTAAGGAATTAGTTGATTTCCCCTTTTATACAATTACACATACATAGACAAATATTGAATTATAAAAGGTTTCTCCAATATTGAGTTAGACAATCGCAGGCTTAATTAAAATTAGGATTCGCAAAAAAAAAAAAAACCAACCTCCACTTTGAGAAGTCTCATTCCAAGAATCCAATTTTGCCTCACTTTCTCAAGAAACGTATATAATAATCTATCACCGGGATGAGGTTGCGGCTTTTGCAAACCAAAACAATTCGGAGGGATAGGCATATAAGGAGGACTGCATATTCTAATAGGGCAATGTTGTCCAAGATGGCTTTGGACTTTTAACATATAAACACAAACAGCCTGACATCAAAGTTGTTAATAAATAAAAAAAAAGAAGGACTGGAGTTAGATGTAACCAAAAGTAAGAGGTAGGAGAAGCAGCTCTCCCTTCTGGTGAGATCTGCAAGTCTGCAAGCAACCCTTTGCTCAAGGATGCTGCAAATTAATTACCAATAGGGAAAGTACCACAGTGTGGATGGAACCTCGGATACCCAATAACAAAAACTGTTTACCATTTCCAGCTCCTGAAGAGACGGTTATAGATCAAGACCTAATGGTCAAAACTTTGATTCTAAGCAATCAATGGAATTTGCCAATACTAATGCAATTTTTTTAATGAAGAGCCAGTAATAAATATACCCAAAAAAAAACTCTCTCAAGCCAACGAAGAGAAGATAAAAATATAATGTAAAAAGTAAAATCAAGAAAACGCACTGCTAAAAGCTTCTATTTGCTAGAATAGGAAGCTAGATTTTACATAGGCAATGAAAACTTCTAGAAGAGCCTCTGGAAATTGAAACTCCATGATCGCTTAAAACCCCACTTATGGAGGATAGCATCAGGATGCCCCTACCATGGACATACTCAGACGGCTTGATATGTCCCTTATGTGAACAAGGCCCCGATAATCTTGAACACATATTTGCACAATGTGCATATATTAGAATAACATGGAGAGAAGCTGATTTTAAAGTAGTTGTTCATGGCACTCCAATGAATTGGGAGGGTGATTCTAGATCCTTGATTGAGTATATAATATCTCCTCCAGGGCCACCCAACTGAAGCAATTAAGTAACTTTACACTTTTTGGAGCCATTTTGTTTCCGTACATTTGGAATGAGAGGACCCGGGGGGTACAAGGAGGAGGAAGAACGAGAAGTTACTTTGAATTCATTAAATTTATTTCTTCTAAATATCTCCTGTACAAAAATATTCTATCTTGAACAATGATTATGCATTGGCTAATGATGTGAACTTTACTACAGATCTTCAGCCCTTAATATCATATGCGAACACTACACATAATGAGTAATTAATTACATATTACGAATATCTTCTCCTATATATCATGGACCTCAAAAGGGGCATGTGCAACTGGTGTGACTTATATAGGAAGATAAAAATCACTATAATAGTTTAAAAAATGTAAACCTCACCTACTAGCACAAGTTGAATCCTATACTTTACTTTTCACTGCATAAATTACTTATTCAAATGGTCGAAAATATGTAAATTTCAATTATGATACTTATGAATTTGTAAATTTTACAAACAGTAAACAGAATTCTTTTTGAGATGGTGAGATCTCTATAATCTATATATATATATATATTGTATTAGTTGATACTCTTGGTCAATCAACGGTCATAATCTTGTACAGGTGGGGATGTTGTCCCATATAAAGGGTTTATGTATTTTTGGGAGAATACTTTTCCAAGGTATCTTATTTAATTTACTTTATTTTATGAACGTGCAATACATATATATATATGTACAGATATTATGTCTATATATAAGCAACGACACATTTGATAAAATAATATTATCATACCATTTTAATTAAAAATATTTTAACTTAATTTCCATTAATAAAGGTAGGTCTCTCGATTGTCATTTTTTATTTCTCATTTTCTACCTCGATATCCGTAAAGCTTAAAGAATCTTTGACATGTAAATTGTACATCCCAATCTATTCTTCTAAATCTTATTATATATCCATATTAAAAAAATTTCACTTTCTTATATAATAGGAAAACTTATTAGATTAAAATGTGCAACTACATATTATCTTATATATATATATATATATATACTAATTGCTTGTTCTAATGATTAATAATAATAATTTAGCCTAATTATTGGAAGTGTGGCGCCGCCGGCCATGAGGGCAGCCAATCAGCTTCTTACATTTCATCGTCAGGGATATCAAATGCATATGTAATAAATACATATCTATCTGGACGACTGAGAAGCAAGTTTTTCTTCATTGTCTACAGTGTTGCTTTGCTGCTTTCAATCAGGGATAAAGCTTTTGTCCCCTTTGTTATATTCCACAAATTGGATTATGACAGAAGACTGGGTTCGGTTTTCAATATAGGATAAGTTCATCATCGAGAAGCATGAATTCCACCCGAATTGACAGTTTCAAAGTCCCTGCCTTGACATGCTCTTCATCGATTAGGTAGGTTCTCTTGATCCTTGAGGCCTTAAAAAAGTCTTATCTTCTTTTTCTTTTTCTTTTTCTTTTTTAAATAATTTTTTTAAAAAAAAACTCGTATTTGATTTGCAAGCCCAACAGAACAGTTCTCTCAAAAACTTGAAGAAGCCCATCGAAGGGCCCACTTGGCCTAAAATAACTACTAATCCAATGCGTACAATTATTCATAGAATGTCGGAACAACGTTGTACGATCACGATGACTTAAGCCCCTCCCGCTGTAATCCTTGTGTTGCTTCCTCTTCCTTTCATTGACCCAGAACGTTATCGATCCTTTAAATGTCCGAAATTTAATCAACACAAAAATGATAATCGAAATAAATAAAAAATATATATATATATATATGTGGAGAAAATATTAATTTATTTCATTTCATGTCCCTTTCTTTGCCGGGCAAATATATATATATATATACTCCAGACCACACCAAGTGGTATACGAGACAGTTGGTCACAGATGCTGCATGTATTAACACGTATTCGTTTGATTAGAAGAAGGTGGAGTTAATGGCTTACGCCAAATAACTGATTAATCCAATTGATCATCCTCCTAACAGCAGTTTAACGGACCAAAATCCAATTCATATACGAGTTAACCATCAATCACCTCATTAGATTCTTAAATATTAAGCACCACTTGTTAAAAAGATCGATATCCTCCCAGCAGAGCTCGAGACACACTAAACTAGATAGTATGATCCACACACGTGTATATATATATATATATATATATTATATATATAAATAAAGAAAGGAAAGTAGCTTCTTGAGAAATTCAAGTATTCATTCATTCACAATGTCAATAATTTGAATGCCGTAGTCTCAATCAGGATACAAGCTAATTTGATCAAGTTAATCCCAAAAAAACATGCATTCAGGGAGGATATAGAGTAATTAAGAGATCATATCCCGAGATTATATCATAGCTGAGCGGTGATGAGAAGTTCATCATTAAGTTTCTGCTGCAGCCGTGACACATCAACATTCCTGTGAGAGGGAAAATAATAATAATAATTGCTACAAAAGTAAAGATTGAGGCAGGTATAAATCCGAGTATGAGAGTACTTTTTAAGATTCGTCAGAAACCCTGCAAAGTATAGCAGAAATTGATTAACTTCAAAGATGGATTACATCGGAGCGGATGGTGTGTACGGCATCATTAATTTCTGTAGTTGCACAGCCAACTACGTCCATCCCGTTCATCGGGCAATACTTTGACGGCTCTAGTAGATAAGGGTCAGAGATCTATCCTCGTGAACGACAATCTGATCAACCCCTCCTGAATAAGGCTCAGTGAGATTGGATTGTGAAAAGTTTACTTAAGAGTTTCTCGATCATCACCTGAATAAACTGGAGAGGTAGCGGGGAGCGAAGCAGAAAGGGTACTCATCTTTATCTGTCCTTCTCTGCCGCTCTATCTCTTCTTCTTCTTCATCGCGGATCAGAGATCTTCGCTCGACTGTAAAAGGAAACATTTCGAAAAGGGTGAATGATCTCGGAGAGCTGATCTTTAGGGCTTTTTCTGGTCCATGGCTGAAGGATAATATGAGTGTAAACCTAATTAAATCAATATTAGGCATACACGTCATACTCCCAAAAAAATAAAAATAAAAACAAATAAATAAATATATAAAAAAAAAAGGCTTTCTGAGGGTCATTTTTTCGATGCAAGGTCATAAGACATCAGGACACTCGGGATCGACCTTCCCTCTATTAATATTAATGCCAGATCATACGTTAAGCTATAATCCCTTCATGTCACACTAGAATGACACCGCACATGCTATGCCAAGCTAATTCCTCTCCTAATAATCCCCCACGTGATTAAGAATTAAGATATTTATCCAAGTTGGGGAATACAAGAGAAAAAAAAGGGGCAAAAGATGGTTGGGTAGGGATACTGCGTAAATATCTACCCAAAGAGGAAGATATGTGCACTCCCTACACTCTCTCATTTTTAATCGCACGAAAATTTTAGATATCAAATTGAACACACCTCGTCACTTTTCCTCTACTCCTCATAATCACGTAAACAATATTTACAACTCCAATTTAGCCCAAGAAAAAGATCATCAAATTCCAATGTATGGCATAGGACTCAAATGAGATCTTTATACTCTTGACTCTAAGTAAAATGAGGAGCTAATACATGATTTTAACAAACTTATCATCAAACTTACTATAATGCTAGTATTAGAGACATTATCTCAGAAGATCTCGTGATTCCGTTCTCTCCGCTCTATATAGATAAAAGTGGTGAAGAGAAGTTTATAAACTAATGTAAGAGTGCCCATTTCCTACATCTTGTGTAAAGCCCAGGTAAGTTCAAAATGTCAATTCCTAATGGGTCGATTTATTTAGATTCATGTAAGTAAAGGATGTTACATATCACCTCTAATGAAGTATGAGAAGAGTATGTGATATCGATATTCAATACTAGATCCATAAGAAAATAGGGGAGTGAGATTTTTGTTTCCATCCGAGCCTTCAATATGGCAAGCAGCTAATAAAAGAAAATTTCGGAGCATATCCATGGAATCATATCAGTCTATGCCATGAGACTCTTAAGTACTTAGCTTTAATAGCATTCGAAATAGTGTTAATACTGAATTTTAATATTTGTTTCCAATAAAAGGTATCAATTGCAACATAGTTTTCTACTTGCTACATAAATGAGACCACTGTAGGGTCTTTGTTGCATGGCTAATACCATCTAAAATTTTTAAATGTTATTGAAAATGTAAATTTCTCTAAAATGGCATGAATAGATAATAGACCATCAAGTAAAATAGTATGGAAGGGGGACTATTTGCAAACCATCATACCAAAAAGATATGGATTGTTCCGACTCAATCTGACATGATATGAATAAAAAAGTAATGTCGCAATATTTCAAAAGCTTCCTCCAATTCCAAAAGAAAGATAAGGGTACCTAACGAATCAAATGGATCAAAATTGCATGAGTTATTTTGTAGATAGTGAAATCCGAAGGTAACATGCATTAGTCAAAGTTAAGCTTTTTTTTTTTCCATATTGTATGAGTTGATCCATGCTAGTTCATTCATTTGACTAGTCCATAATAATCTTCCATCATCATGAACAAGGTAGTGATATCTTTTGATGGGCCGAGGATCTCAAGATTCCATAACTCATTTGGATGGTAAAATATGCACACGCACACAAATATAGGCAGGGGGTATCCCCGCGTACTAACTAATTTATGTGATAAGATCATGAATATATAGGCAAACCACTCCATCGACAAAAACTAGAAAGACACTGCACATTATTATTTAGAAAAAAATAATTAATCATGAAAAGATGGCTTCTAACCAAATCCTATCATTTCAATTTACCCATAAAAATTAGGATCAATCCCTCTCACTCTCTGTCCCGCGTAAAGTTCCAGCATGGAAGAGTTGCGGAATATATATATATTGGTGGTCTGTCTTATCAGGAAAGAAGGAAATGCCACAGATTAATACTACCTGACCTTCTGTCTTCTTTGACTTCATCATCGACGAACCGAGGTAGGAGTTTCTCCATTCCAAACTTCCGAACAGAAAATGCCAAGAACCCGAGTTCTCATTAATGATCACTCCGACCCAAATGTTGGGTCTCATCCTCAGGTGAAATTGACCGAACCTGTATGTACATCACACAGAACTTCAACAAGATCGAGTATAGCTTTAAGTTAAACCAGGAAATACCGACGCCCCTTCTCAAATACTGACATAAAGCGAACTAATGTGTGCAGAATATTAGAGGCATTAGTGTCTGTCTGCAAACCGACTTCGGAGTGGTTATGCTCTTTCAACCAGTGTGGACGGCCATAGGTATGAATATTTGCATACGCAATAATCTTAAAGCCTGAATTTAACCCCAAAAACAAAAAAGGGTGGTGGGGGCGTGAAGGGCTTTTCAATTGTGGCCATTTCTCCTGAAAACGTGGATGGAGTCAGGACGAGTTGAAACTGTCTACCACCTATTCAAATTTGAAAGAAACTAGACTTATGGTAAAGATCATTCTAATAAAATCTATTAGAGATGTTAATTTAAATATACAAATTAATTGATAAATGAGAAGAGAGAGCAGAAAAGTGGCTCCTGCATTTGGTGCTTGTGTTGTTGTATTCACGAGTACGAACTGACTCACGAATTAATCAATGGGAAATAGATTTCCTTTCTCTGCCTCTTTGGCTTTAGGACTGAATATATCATAAGAACCTGATGCTGAAGCATAGCGGTCTATGATCTGCATCTGACTGCAGCCTCCAATCGTCGCGAGTCCCTAAGTCCTATAAAAAAAATGTAAATAATTAAGCGTAGCCAGGATAGTGATCCAACCGGAAGAAGAAATAATCTAGTTGAGCAACGACGAAGCTGGAATTCCAGCCTGCACAATGGCTCTGTAGAAGCTAGTGCGTTTGATACTTTTGACCTTTCCCCTTGGCCTTTACTTTGACAGGAGAGCGGGAATCCTCTCTGCCACAAATGGTGCAGGAAAGTTAGATGCTCGTTTCTCAATCCTTCATCAATTTTTAAGTACCAAATCCATCAGTAGTCTGATTAAATAATAAAAAACACTGAGGTGAGGCCGTACCCTTCAGATAAATCCTTGCTCATCAACATGTGATGAAAAAACACTTTGACTGTTTTGAAGGAAGCAAATTCGTATATAAAAAGCAGTGGGGAAAAAGACAAACAGGAGAAGTCCATTAAAGCTACAATTCAATCTGAATTGGTGCTCATAAGTGCAAATATTGAAGAACAAAATACTGCATATATTTGCAAGAGAGCTTAAGCCACCTCCCATTTAATTTCTATGACAGAGACAGACAACATGCTGAAAAGTCGCAAATACAAAGAGGCAACCAATCCAAGTAAAATGTAGAAAACGAAGAGAAAAGAGAAGCTGAGGTGTTTGCAGTTGCTTCCAGCTCAAATTAATTGAAACTCAGATGGAAAAGGACTGCGGGACAACCACACAATATGGCACCTATAATTTCGCCACTAAACCCAAGGGTCGTAGGAAGCTGGCAAGTCATACCAGCACAAAATTAGCAAGCGCAAGAAGCTCTAATTCAAATAAATACAAATTGAGAAACAATTAACTTTACAGCAATCATCCAAAAAGAAGATGATGATGGTGATGATGATGATACTGACAAGCAGTTAAGAGTTTCATTGGACCGAGTAGGGAAGTAACAGTCACCGACCCTTCTTCTTTGATTTAGAAGGGAAGCGAGAGGGCGGGGAGGGGGAGAGTTCGGATGGCAACCGAGGCGGATTGGAAGCCCCAGTGAGCATATCCACCACCTCCTTCATGGAAGGCCTGCGAACAGGTGATTTTTGCAAACAAAGCAGGGCAACGGTGATGGTCAAGAGTGCTTGTTCCTTGTCTAATTTCTGAATGGACTGATCAACCAGATCAAGAAGCTTCCCAGCACGGGCAAGGTGCCGGGCCCACAAAATGAGATTTGCCCGCTGGAATTCTGGCATTGGTGAGCCCGACACCTGAAGCGGGCGACGGCCTGCGACAACCACCAGTAACAGAACTCCAAAACTGTACACATCACACTTCTCTGATAAATCCCCACCGCCATTGTACTCCGGGGCAATGTAACAAACAGTTCCTCTCATACTAGGCGTGCTACTGATGCCACCACTCTTGGGGATGTCCCCAGAATCGTAGCTATTCCAGCGTACTCTCCCTAGGTCTCCACTAAGCCCGTCCAACCATTGATCCACGCTACTTTTGCTGCTCTTCCTGCTCCTGCTCCTGCTCCTGCTCTTCTTCTTCCTTTCTAGATACAATTCCTCGTCTCTAGGCCACCAATCCTCTGATGCACTGTAATTATTGTCACTAGCATTATTCCCAGCTGGCTGCTTCTTTTTCTTCTTCTTCCTAGCCAGTTCCTCACAGTACTCCTCCTTCCACCACTCCCTCACGGGCCTCCTCTTCTCCTTCTTGGTGTTCCTCACGTTTTTTTCTTCATCCATCGTTTCCCACCAATTCAATTGTTTTTGGCTGTTCTTTTTATTCTTCTCGGGTTCAGTAGATGCTTCGCAGCTCGAAGAGCCAGCCCCTAACCAATCCCTCCTTGGCCTCTCCTTCCTGATATCGCTCCCAATCCACTCCATCACATAATCCTTCACCCTACCGCTCTCTGAGGCCGAATTCTCCTGTTTCCACCACCACTCTTTACCAGAGGGGGTCTTCGTCATTCTCTGATAACAGTTCCTCTTCCCACTATCCAAGCTCAGCTTGTCAAAGTTCATCTCGGGCGAGGTTGCTGCTGCAGGGGCAGCCCTGGTAGGGGCCGATACTGCCTCCGGTGATGTCTCCGAGATTGTAATCTTTACGTGACTCTCTGGTGACTGATCCAAACCGCCAACATTGAACTCCTCCAATCCAGCCGTGGCATCGACACTCTCAGTCTCAAGCACAGATCCACAGTCATCGACAGTGGCAACCTCGGAATCCGGCACCGGCGCAGCAGGTCGAGCGTTCTTCAATGCTTCCAATCCGCTACCTTCTGGCTTCGAGAGATCACTGTCAAGCACGGTGATTTCACACTGGTTTTCCGGTTTCACCCTTGCGAGTCCAAAATCGCCTATCTTTGCTGAGAAATACCGGTCGAGAAGAATGTTGCTGGGCTTGATGTCTCCGTGGATCACGGTAGGATCTAAGGAGTGAAGGTACTCGATTCCTCGAGCAATGTCAACAGCAACGGATAATCGATTCTTCCACTCCATAAGCTCCTTACACTTGCGGTGAAGGAGAGCGTCGTGCAGGTTCCCGTTGGGCATGAGCTCGTAGACGACAAGCATGCGGCGGCGCTTCTTGTTGAAGGAGAAGCCCAGGGCGGGAACGATGAGAGGAGAGTTGAGGATTCCAGCGAAGAAGAGCTCGTTCTGGAACTCGCGCTCGCCTTGGAGAGAACCAGAGTCCATGAGCTTGACGGCGATGGGCTTGTTGGAGTTGGGGAGGGAGCCGGAGAAGACGGAGCCGAAGCCACCCTGGCCGAGGCGACGGGAGGCTGAGAAGGAGCCGGTGGCGCGGCGGAGGAGAGAGTAGGGGTAGCGGTGGGGGGGCTTGGAGTCAGTGGTGGAGGCGGTGCAGCGGCGGGTGAGCCTGGTGAAGAGGAGGGAGAGGAGGAGGAAGCAGGAGAAGGCGGCGACGGTAGAGGCCGCGACCGGAGGGACGAGGGCAGGGTGATGGATGGGGGGAGGCGGCGTAGGCTGAGGAGAGGACGGGGGAGGAGAGGACATGGCGATTGAGAGAGATGGATGGTTGAGGTGGTCAAGTCAACGATGGGGGAGGGTTCATTGTATTGGATAGGTGGAGCGGTGAGCAGAGCTCGGGATAGGAAGAGAGAGCTGAGTAGCTTGAATTGGACTGGCCGACCGACCGACCGACGAAGCTTCGAGGTGAAGAAGACAGCTGATCGATGATTGCTAATGGTTGCCGGGGATCAGAAAGCGGAGGGAGGAGAAGGAAGGAAGGAAGTTGAGGAAGAGGTTAATGAGAAGAAAGAGGAGGAGATTAATATGAGACCCTCTTTAAATTAACTTATTACCTTATTTTCTTTAATGTTTGCATTTTCATAATCTCAAAAAAAGAAGAAGAAGAAGAAATTATTAACCTAAGAATCCCAAGCCAGCTTAATTAATTTTATTACTCTATTGACTGTGTGGAATGTGAGAAGTTGGACTAGTGTTATAAATTAAAATATGTCAATATCACTCTCAACTTTTCCTCCTTCTTTTTTATTTAAATAATAATAATAATAATAATAATAATAATTCCATAACTAATAGTTTCAGAATTGGAACTAAACAACAATCAAATCACAAATCATTATCTATCTATTTCCTGTTGGGGGATGATACGCTTGGTGGGAAGTAATTAGGCAACTCCACTCCTACTCTTCTTTACTTAAACTAAATGGTTCAGACTGAGTGAAGTAACTCAACCGAGATTGTCACCCCCCTCCTCTCTTTTTTTTTTATCACTGACGAAAAAATAAAAACCAAATCATTGGAATTAATGTAAGAACCAACATGTTCGAGCCATCCTCTCAACCAAACCATCAAGTATAGGTATGAACACGCACGCACACATGTAGATTGCAAGGTGCCAAACCCCTAAGTTTTGCATTGTGCCAAAGTCGTATGTTTTATTTTGGCAGGTTTGACTTTTGATACATCAAATGCATAGAAACTTCATCATCTTCCTTTTTTTTGGGTCTCATTTTTTCAAAAAGTGCTTTTTATTTTATTTTATTTTTTTAATCTTTTGTTTGTCAAACTTGTACGAATTCAATTTGTCGTGTTGTCTTGCCGATGGGGACGTTTCACACCACCCCCACCAACAACCCCCCCATCACACGTGAATGGTTGGCTAATTGCTAACAGTTAATTATTCAACAGGCGAAACCCATTTACCATTAAATAATAACAATAATAATAATCCTTATGAAACGGAGCCACCTCTTTGGCCGGAAAAAAACCCGCCTCCCCTTCCCCCAGAAAAACTTACCACCGGAGCCACTGCCGAAGCTGCCACGACCGCCACCACCAAACCTCCCACCTTTTGACAGGTCTCTCTATTGGAGGCGTGGAAGGGACTTCATCACTTCCAGGCTCACATCGGCTGCATTCTCTTGACCTTCACTTGAACAGTAGAAAGTAGGTCCCGGGACAAAACTTAACATTTGAGAGGAACGTGTGCCCACAAAAGGAGAAAAAGAGGGGTAAAATAACTGAAGGTTTTCGACACTTACAATACTTTTCTAGAGATAACACGAGCATTTACCAGCGAGGAAAGCATCCAAATCTTCAGCAGCGACATCAAACACAGCGCCCTTCCCGGTCAGCAGTGAGAGTAAGACCCTTCACCGACTCAACCTTCTCCCCTCTGCCAAGAACCTCCCCAACACACCAAAAGCATACCGGAAACGTTCATGCTAATCAGCCTCAGGTGATCATATAAGCTTCACACAAAATCATAAATCAAAAGCACGTAAGATATGTGCAATGTGACTCGTCTGGCAGAAAGATTTGAAGATCAAGTGACCACTCACGATGGTGTGTGAAGATGGGCCTCCCAGCCTCGAGAAGAAAGGTCACACGGTTCTCCAGTGAGCCGAACAGCGATCTGCTCTTTATCTCAGTATAACCCTGAATGAAGCAGCAATAACACAACAGCACAGTATTAATAACAATAGGAAATAATCGGAAAGGTGCTACTTCATTTTTAGTGGACGAGAAAGAGATCAATGTGAACTCACTGCAGCCTTGGCAAGAGCCTTTGAAAGCAAATCAACTGGAGAAAGACCCGAAATATTTCGTAGCTCCTCTGCAGCAGACTTGAATACAGGAATCACACTGCATCATTTTAAGCATATCATCATCAGGTGCCAACTACATTACCACAGCTAGCATACATTTGATTATCTTAAGCTTATTGCCTATCAAGTATTTGGATTATTGTCTCAGCAGCCTCAGCACCAGCAGCCTTAGAAATATCACTTGGCTGAGGAGCAGTTACATAATCAAACTTCACCCCAGACTCCTTCTTGATTTTAGATATGTTTGACCGTCTTGGGTCATAAAGCGTCGCAGCAACCCCAGTATTGCCTAAATGAAGTGTGAATAATTTGCCTCAATGTCCCTGAGGCCTTAAAGTGCAAAGCCAACAACATGTAAAGAAATTGGGACTTGGTGAGTTACCAGCTCTTGCTGTATGACTAGACCAACGAATATAGGCTTCAACATCTTGTGGTGGTTCACACTAAGAAACAAGAAAAAAGCACGAGAAGAAATGTTCAAATAAAGGCAATATGAAGATTTGGTGAATAAGCCTGTCAGCTTAAGGTGTATTCACTAATTTCTCAGACTAACCTGGATAATTAGTTGCATGTCATTAATGTCCAAACCACGAGCTGCAACATTTGTTGCCACTAAAGTCATAAGCATGCCAGTCGTGAACCCAGAAATGGTGACCTGAAAAGCATAATAAATAATTTTAGAGAAGCTGAAGCATGCATAACTGATCAGAGGTGAGAAAACCGTAGGCTCACTGTTGGCCCAGCAACATTGAACAAGTCAATAATCACATGATTTGATTTGGTTATCACAGTTACTGCATGAGATATTATACAAAATGCTCCACCTTACCTCTCATTGTGCTTGCTGTATGTCCTCGTGCAACGCTCTTGCTCTAGGTAACAGGCCATCAAGTTGAGAACCTGACTCCTTTGTCTCAGTGAAGATAATAGTATGGCCTCCACTGAAGCCCCAAAAAGGCAGAAATAAGAAATTCCGGACAAAGATTAAACAAGTTTGCAAGGGATTGCATGTGCTGAAAATTTGTTAGGAAGTAGCACAGGGGAAAAAACCAACCTACTGTAACAACGAATTGTGTCAGGGATGACCTGGGCTCTCGCAGAATTAGAACAAGGAATTACTATATGTCTGACATTCGTACTAGCCTTCACCTTCTCATTGCCCACAAGATCTACAGTTCTCTTGTTAAGCTTAAGAAACCTTTTAGAAATCTGAAAAATGTAACAATCAAGGGGAAAAAGAAAAAACTAGGGACATTTCCAGGAACAGAAAATGATGTAGGGACTAACTAATCTTACAGTAGTATATGGAGAAACTGATTGTACGCCATCTACAAAATTACACACACATCTTTCGCCCAGTCTGGCAAGGTTGCCCTGAAAAGGAGTGTTTGAACCTTGTTTGCATCCTCTACCTTGCCTGGAATAATCAAAAGATGATTCATCAGGCATGAACATTAAAAAAGTGGAAAAACAAACCAGATTGTTTGTTCCTTTAATAAAGCAAGATGACTTGACAAAATGAATGAATTTTTGTCAATATATCAAACTATTAGACTTGCATTATATTCTATTAGTCTGCCCCTGCAAAAAAATGGCCACTGGATTTTTTGACCTCTACTCTCATTTGACAACAAAGATACTGATTTGACCTTGAAAGTAAATAAAATACACATATACATATTACTAGACTTATCATTCTTTCAATGGAAGCAGATAAAATAGAATCCACATACCAAGAATTAGCTCAACATCTTCGACAAAACCCATTCTCAGCATTTCATCAGCCTCATTGAGCACATGAAACTTTAAAGAGCTAACCTCAGTACTTTCCTTCTCAATATGATCCTGTTGAAGATCAAGTGGAAAAAATGTCAAACATAGAAATTTTAGATTCTTCACCAGCTGTTTGTTGATTAAAGTTTATGTGTTCTTTCACACGGCCAGGTTCCAGCAACTACATCAATGCCTCTTCTCAATCGACTCTCTTGGGCTTGATAAGGAGTTCCACCATATAAACAACATGATGTAAGGCCCAAGGCCCTGCCATAAATTTCAGAGTTGGAAAAGACCTGAAGTGACATAAGAACCATATTAGAGAGTGTTCTCTAATCTCTGTGACAACAATTGGAGTGTAGACTGCATGACAGGGTTGAACTACATACTGACTGGCCAGTTGCCGAGTAGGTAAAAGCACTAATACACTCAGTGGCCTCCCATATCCCATCTTCCTCAATGATTCTGCGGGACTGTCTGTTAATGATTCTGGACTTCAGAATTGGTAACACAAAATCCAGAGTTTTGCCCTGATGTGGCACAGATTATGTTCTAGAGAAGTTACTCAACATTAATACTCATCAATCAATACCCTATAGACAAATGCATATGCACACACACAAAAAAAAATCTGAAGTAATCCATCTATACCCAAAATAGCTTGTCTACAGATATCAAAAGCCATCTTCAGTATTCACATGAAAATATGTCTGATTTGCTTGAATTACGTATACAACGTAAATAATCCGGATGCAATGCTCACTTTGCTCTATTTCCTGAACATACAATCTATAATTTCCTAAGGCACATTACCACTGCTCCCAGAAAACCTCAATAAATCAAAGTAATGTACAGATAGTTACAAGCCTGACCAGTCCGTGCCCGTCCAACTACATCAGAAACATCGAGGATGGTATCAAAGGTCATGGCCTAAATGAGAAAAAGAGTCTCGATCCCCTTCTCCTTCCGCTTCTCCCTTGATTTCCCTGATATGCGAAAGTTTGACACCGCAAGAGGGTTCTCTTCCTTCGTCACTGCCTCCTCACTGTCGCTGCCCAGCTTGGCCTTCTTCTTGCTCTTTTCCTCCATACCAACGGGCTCCACCAGCTTGGAACTCGCTCCGCTCTCGACATCATTATCATCTTGGGTCGGCTCCTAGGCCTTCCTCTTCTTTTCTTGGGAATTGAATGTGGAGACGGGCGAAGATACAGCGACTGAAGGCATGTTCTACGAGTCATTACTGTATGATATCTGAATGGGCAGTGCTAAGAATAGGAGGAGGAATAGTCGGATTTTTCGTTCTGGGTTTCTCCTTCTCCCGGTTAAGAGAGTATTATTGCTGGGCTGTTGAAAAGCTGGAGAAGAAGGAGAACACGTGACTAGTGTTCAGAGGGATTTATAGGTTAACGGTGTTGGTGGGATGAATTTGGGGCGTTGGATCTCAAAGTCCCGCCAAATCGGATTCTGATCGTTGGATTTTAAAACTAGTCGTTTAGATGAAGCTGAAGGGTTCAGCCAGGCTCCATCCTCACATTTCCTGTTCACAATCAATTATGTATTTCTTCTTTGGGGCATTATATTTATACAATCACCAATGGCTATTTTAAATAAGGTTCTGTTTATCCTACTTGCCATGAAGAAGTTGAGACACTGTTGAATTGTGCAAAACTGGAGAGAAACATACACATCTTACGTTTTACTTGTGATGGGTAAACAATGGAAAGATGTCAGTACATTGACTTCTCTAGCTACTGATCAAAAAATATTTGACTTCTCTATCCTCTGTTCGGCCCGCTTGCTGATTTGGGTACTACTTCTACACCTTCCTTGAAGAAGCTGCTTCCCCGCAACAATGGACAGATTTCCTTTTCTTAGGGTCACTTTCACCTCCTACATATAGATTTAATGTCAGCAAAGTCATCAGGAATGCAGTGCATCATTCCCCGGACCAACACAAGTAACATCAATCCTGCAATCCGATTCTTTCTTGGGGAAATGCAGTTTTTCATTCTGATTTGTTTTTAACAGCATTAGTCCTAGATTTCACTGAAATGCATTGGATTCGACTGGGGAAGGTCCCAAGGTAGCTATACGAATTATATCATCCATCTATTGTAGGTTTCCTTTTCTAATACATACCTCTTGTACTGGCTGCGTAAAAGGAGCATTCTCCTTCAAACACTGAAAACAAGTAACAGCAGAAAGGTAAATCGGAGGGTTTCCTGACACGATTTCTAGGTGATGACTTCAGAAGTAAAGGAATTACCAACCTTTGACTGGGATTCCAATTTCCTTCGAGCTTCAGTTCCCAGTGTCAGCTGGAGAGGGAAAATAAAAAAACGAAGCATTAGACAAAATGCAAAACAGGAACTTCTTTAATTCCTATAATAAAAAGGCTCAAAGGTAACCCACCTTCTGGAACAAGGATATGGTGGCATCATGCTTAGACGTTGATAGATTGAGTTCCTGCAGAAAATGAATGGTTTATCAGTAATATTGTTAAAATATAATTTCCACTGGTTATTCAACACTTTGGAGCCTCTAGAAATAGCAAGAGTTTCACTGGATCTCAATAGAGCTAGCTAGGATGTAACAAATACAATTTCCACCTTATCTGGTGGGTGAGCTCCAGGTTTATGTTTCAGTTGGCATTTTTTCAATTTTGTAGCTTCATCAGACATTGACCTGCAAGCCAGATGCAAAATGGTTTAGAAAGCAAGGTACCTTGCTGCAAACTATCATTGTGAATGGGAAGAATGCCCAGGGAAGATACTGTGGCTCGGTCATTGAAAAATTTGAAGGCCAATTGGGACATAAAAAACACAGGAAGTTCAAGTAGTATTTGGTGTTATCTCATCCTCTGTTCATTGACAGCAGATGATAAAATGATGAACAATGCTGCAATAAGAACATAAATATTAAATTGAACTGGCTAGTTACCTGAAGCTCTTGTTATTGGGCTGACAAGGTACCTGGAATTCTGCAGGCTGTGCAGTGACTTGCTTAGGGCGACATACCTGTGTCTGTCACAGATTTTGGGCGGGTGAGAGAGAAGGTGTTGCAAAAGGTCAAAAGTTCCCAGTGGAAGATATCAAGACATAGCTTTCATCATAATGTATGGAGGTACCAACTTTGTGGTTCAAGTTTTGCACTTTTGAACTGTATAAGTTTGATTTGGTACATTCAGCTGGCTCGCCATTATGCTTGGATCTGTGATTGTATAAGGAAACTGTGAACTGATTGTTATAAATAAAATAAACTTCGTATCTTCTGGACACAGAAGAACACACCTATGCATTAGTGCCCTACAAGCTGTTTCTAGGTGGGGTTCCCTTGGAACAGTAACTTTAAGTGTAGTATGCAGCAAGTCAGTATTCTCTCCAACCTGTCGCAGGATCAAAACAAAGCCCGTTTTATCACAATACAATTTCTCTAACTCTTGGATACATGCTTTTCTTGATGTTACATGGATTCTGCACCTTACCTTCTTAGCTACTTTGTGTTGTAGAACCGCACGGTGCTTCAGATCAGCGGCCTGCATAAAAAAATTTTATGCCTTCATGACAGAACAATGACAAGCTTTCATTTCACTGAGACAAGATCACAAAATCAAAAGGGAAGGTTCAAAAGCACAACCAACATCATGAAGATACATTTATATACATGATCTTATGAGGTGCAAATGCCCACAGGACCACTAACAGGATACTGCTCAGCAGAGCCGACATAAAAGTTTACAGTTAAGAACGCCTCATAGTGTCCCAGTAATGGTCTATGTAACCAAAAAGTTATCAAACAAAACATGTGAGTGATTCATACTCATGTTCCAATGGGAATTTTCATTCAGTTCTCCCCATTTACAATTACATAAATCTCCAGGATGCACCACAGAAATACCTTCCGCAGATAACCAGCTTCTAGCTTTTGTCGTTTGGTAGCATAGCTCTCAAAAATGGATGAATGCTGTGAAGTCGTCTCCTGATCTTTGACTGGAAATATTTTAGACCTGTAATTCCAAATTAATAGTAAACAAATAGCAAAATGCGGGATATGGGGGAAGAAGGGGGAGAAGTCAATGTATTTGATGCCCTAAATGCTGCCATATATGAACAACAAAAGAAGGTTTCTCATCTTTGATGAGGTGGAACACACAAAAGAACCAAGTGATTAAGCTATACAAAAGAGTTCATATAGCAATATAAAGAAAAAAAAAAGTGCAGAAGACACGTGCCATCCAACTATGTAATTCTTACAACATAACTAATACCTCAAAAATCTGCTGAACTGAACTTCTTGGCATGTACGCTGCTTTGCCATGTGACTTATTGTTGGCTTCATCAGTGTTGAAATCCTTGTTAAAGATGGCTCCACCGCCGACTTTTTTGGGAGCATCCTGGTTTCCTCGACTTGATAACCAAACAATTGGAGAGAGCAAAGCTATTCGGTTAATTCTTGTGTAAACTATTTCACAAAATCATTTAGCAGTTCATCATTCAGTAGAGTTGAAAAATAACCAGGTCAATCAAATTGTATATTCATCTATAAAACTAAAAAAAAAATCCCATATTATTAGCAAGAAATGTTACAATCAAAATTCAAATCGCAGAGTAGATTTACAAGGAAATGACTTTGCATTAAGGTGAAACAGGCGCCTCCGTAAGTTCATTTCTGGATCACAACATTTTTCCCCTTTAGGGTACAGTAAAGCGTGGCATCAATATTTAGTATGAGGCAGACGAAAGTACACTTACCTCCGTTATATTGGATTGATGTAGGTATCTCAGTTCCCCCACTACAATCTCTGTTAATGCTGGCGGAGTCCATTTGTCCGTGGTTTTCCTCTTCTATGTACATTTTTGGATGCCCAGAATATAGTCCTTTACCCCAATTCATTTTAGCTAAAAATGCTGAAACATGAAAAGTGAAATCAGAGCAGCATAAAGATGGGTGTCAGAAAACTGTCAACGCCCCCACAGCTTGAGTTTCATCCCAGCACGAGGGACACCATTTGATGCTTAAGAAAAATAAAAAAGGTGGAGCACCTATATGACAATAAATCCCCAAGAGAGCATGAAACTATTTTCATTACACTTCATTACTGCAGCATAGAACCAACAGAGGCAAAGTGAACCAGGAAAGAGATTGTAAACTAATAAAACCAACAATGTAGGAGAAATTGAAACGTTTTGGAAGCTGTGGAAATCAATTCGTAACTTGGTGAAGATATTAGAAGATAAGTCAATTTAGACACGGAAATAGCAGCGGTTTTGTCTGGTTTTATTGCATGTCCAATTCCACTGATATTAATGTAGAGATGCCGTGAGTGATAGATGACAGGATGTTCAAATGAATCATTCAATGGTGTCTGGTCTAAAGAAATCAAATCTAGCAGAAACTCACGGAGTGAGCAATGACATAAATGCAGCATAAAAAAAATGAAAAAAGGGTATTCCAAGGACATAATCATAACAAAAAATTCATCACAGAATGAAGGCATGAACCGCATACGTGAAGGTGGATAAGTTCTGCCAGCGTCAAACCAGCGTTCTGCCTCTTCAACGTCCCAATCAGTTTCCATCCGGCAAAAATCATAGTAGCGAGGGGCGTCAAATTCATAATTTGGATCGTATTCTACCAATGAAGCAGCTTCGACACGGTAAAAATCATCCATTTCCTCGTCCATCCTTCTCTTGCTCCGTTAAATATTACCTGGTGGACGAAAATCAAATTCCAAATCTCACCGAATAATCCATTCAAATTCTTACACTAGTCTCCTCATCTGTCGATACCCTTACTATCAAAAGAAAGCCTCAATGGGATGGCGAAGGAAATCCATCTCTTGCCGTCATTCAGTATGGTGAAATGTGAACGAAACCTCCAACATGATATCCTTTTCTGCAACCCGTTCTCTCGAAAGAAGACCTCAATGGGAAGGCTGGCCAAAAATAGCAGAGAAATGGATTTGGATCCTTAATGCGTCTCCCTTCTCAGCAAATTCCTTTTTTTTTTTTCTCGAAAGAAATCCAGAGCTTATTATATTATTCAAACCCTGTTACAATGGCGAACAAATCCCCGCGTTCCCTATCTCCCACTCATAAAAGTTATTTCGTGAAGGAAAATCACAGGCCAAAAAAGGTATGAATGATCCATCCAGCTTATTCAATTGCCGTGGAAGAGGACCTCAATACGATGCGGAGAAATCCTCTTCTCTGTGTCTGTGTGTGTGTGTGGACAGAACAGCTATGGATGACTAGAGAAGGCAGAATAAATCGACCTCTCTCTGTCGCTCTATCTGTGGCCTCTCGACACGCTCCAATCCCGCAGGGCAACGAGAGAGGAGCACTGCAATGGCAAAAACCGACTCAATTGCATCCCTCTGATATCAGACTAACAAAGAGGTGGAGAGAGGGAATTTTGAACGTAAAGGCGACAGAATCATAGGACTGCAAATGGAGACGGGAGACGAAAGAGGGAGGGAGGCGATGACAGGGAGAGAAGGACAGAGACGAGAGACAGATTGGCGCGCCAGGGAAAAAGGGTCTCGCCTCCTCTCCGGTCTCGAGAGGATCAGGATTTTTTGAATGGGGCGGGCCGCGGGGGGCCCGGTTCCCTCGGATTAAATTATAAGCGGGTTTCCCATTTACACCAATCCAACTGCCTGTTTGTTTTTTATATAAATAATATGTGATAATGTAATAATCAATTAATTTAACTATTTAATTATATTACTCTCTCTCTCATTCTTTATGTTTATTTATATATTTATCTATGTTCATTTTCAATTTTTCTAATATCATTGATTGAGTATTTAAAAAATTAATATGATTGTTATATTAATGATTTTTTTTATTATAAATTAGTGTCAAGTTATGATATTATGTTAATTTATTAGTAATATTATACTATTACTACTATTTATCAAATATGTGATTCGATCCATTGAACTCTCGATCTGACCAATAAACCCATGAACCCATGCCTCGATCGGTTCTAGATCCGGTCAAGTTTTAAAAACTACGCACATAATTAGATCGGACCGGTTCGTGTCTCTTAGATTCCCTGCCTGTGTAGACCAAATTCAAGCTAATGGTATACAATTATTGTATCTGTCCTCGTGTAATATGATGCATATCTAGAGGGAAGAAACCCAAAGTTTGTACTTGTTTGAGGTTACGGTTTGGTCACACAATATGGTGTAAGATATTGGATCGTGGTAGGCTGTTAGTTTTCCAGATAGTCAAGCCTAAACATCACACCATGACCCTGCCTGAGGTTGTCGTTTCCAGCATTGAACTGTTCTTTTTTCAATGGAACTCATAATTTTTTTTTTCCCTGTGAAAACCCCTTTTTTTTTCTTTTGAATTTTTCCACGCAAGAGTTCAGAAGATATAATTAATTATACTTCAATGTTTTTCACAATTGAAACTCCCCGTTATGGTGCAGCAGCCATCAAACTCTTTAAACTTGGAATTAGCCATCATATTTATGGTTCACTTGGTGACAAGGTGGACAATTATATTGGTAAAAAGGGGGTGGGGGGTCGATTTACCCATCCGATTCTATAGTTTAGGAGCAGGCATGCTTATTAAGTACATGAAAGGTTTAAGATGTGGGATAATAATTCGAAATCTTTTAACTGTTATAAGAATGTCAGTTAAGCGGATATGTTTTCCCGATTAAGATTAATTGGCAAATGTTACCCTGTCAAGAACAAATTCAGGAAAGGGAATTAAAGAAATTTGTCCTAATAAAATTAAAAAAAAAAAGAAATTGTCGGTTGACAGTTATCTTTCATAAAAACTATCATTTAAAATGATTTTAATATTTTAAGAAAAATTATTAACCACAAATTCATCATAAAATATAAATATAAGTATAGTAAAATAAAATAAAATAAGTATATTATAATATATATTATAAATTTTAAGGCGACTGGTTTTTCTCCTGTGCGATTGGATTTGTCGGTTCGGTTAGGAATTGACTGATTCAATTAGAACTGACCAACATATATAATATAATTGAATTAATTTTAAAAATTTGGACAAGGTGAACGGTCAATTCCTAATCGAACATGTCTACCGGCTGATCCGATCCAATTTTTAAAATTATAATTATATGCGTATCAACAACTCGGTCTTTTTGTTGATCTCTGCAGCTTTGGATCATGTCCATGTTCTGAAAAGATCAATATAATGCTAGAGAGGTTAGATCCGCCATACAGACAAAAAAAAAAAAGGAAGGGGGGGCACGCTCCCTAGGATTCAAAATTAAGCTCCATGCTGATACAGCGGATGACAAAAAGTGTCTGCGATGCAGGAGGCTGACTGATGGATGAAGTTTGGATGTTAGGAATTTAAAGTCATTCGAATGAGTTGTCTTGTCTTATCCTTTTTTTTCCTCTCTCTCTCTCTCTTTTTTTCGTTAAAATGATGAAGAAGACAGAAGGGCAGACGGTGGCAAAGGCAATAGGGCATCCCATTCACCGCCAAGTGCCAAGGGCGAGGAATAGAGGACAAAATACATTTTGTTGTCTTCACATAAATTACGTGATTGACGGACGACACTGGTACCAACAACATGAAATCGACCGCGCGAATGAAAAAGGGGAGTAGTTCTCAATAATAAAAAATAATTATTCATTTACCATGAGACGAAGATCAATTAACTACATGTCGCAGGGCCAGAGTCGGGTCACTTGACTTGATCAGAAAAAAAATGCATTTATGTGGTATCCATTGCTTGTGTTATATATAGTAGCGGTCGCGTGGCGCTGATGATATACGCTCCGAATTTGGATTGGTCCGGGGGCGAGCCCATGGCCTGCTCGTAAGCCTGCAACTCTCTCTCTCTCTCTCTCTCCACCCGTTGCTTGAGGAGGGATTATTGGTAAATAGGTAGATCCACAAAAAGTACGCTGGACCAGTGGTGCTATGCCGCGTGTCACGTGGAAAATAGCTTTTGGGCCGGTGACCACGGAAATGTATCCACCATCAAACTCAAAGGCCCAAAGGGGTACCCTCCTTCTCCGGTTCAGCTAAACCGGGTTCTTCCAAAAAGTTGCAAGCCAGCATTTTTGCATTTGCAATCGAAAGGGCATCTCCGTAACTTTCTTCTAGCGCAGGGAAGATCCAGGACTCTTTGTCTCTCCGACACTCCCCTTTCTCTCGCTCACGTGACGTGACACTAGCGGAGATTCCATGGCCTCCTCTCTTTGTATTTGCTTATCAGTCTGTCGTCAGCCGTCACCTATCCCGCAACGATAGCTTGTGCTTCCAGTTTCCTTCCCTCCGAGGCTCCGAGGCGACCGCCGATAAAAGGTACCGGCCCCCATGAGGCTGATTGTCCCGCTGCAAGGGGTGGTGCAGGGCAGAGGAGGCCTCCTCATGGGCTCTCTCATCCCTTGCGCTCTCTTCTACTTCCTCCAACTCTACCTGAAGCGCCATCGCTCCCCGAAGCCCCGCTCCGCCCCACCGTCTCCGACTCCCTCTTCACCCAGCCTGTCCGAGCTGCCCCGATCAGCCTCACGGTCTAACCTCTCGTCCCGCGGATCCATCGGACCGGCCCGAATCTCGAACCGAGCCAGCTCCATCGCCAAACCCAACACATCCCCTTATTATGTCGGATTGGATAGGGTTTTGGAGGATCCCTACGATCGCGTGGATAACCCGGACGGCACTATCCAGCTCGGTTTATCTGAAAACAGAGTGCGCTCTAATGCCCTGAACCTTCAAGGCACAAAATTGACAAATTTAAGATTCTGATTGTATCCGCCGCATAGTCTGCTATTAAATCAATGTGGGGCAACTGATGTAAGGTGTTCACCGAGTGATTGATGCATCGGCGCAATAAGCACTTAATGATTGCTCGGACAGTAACTATTTGTTTTTGTTTTTTTTTACTTTGCTTGTATAGCTCCGTCTATTTAGATTCCTAGAGCTTGTTTAGCTCATTTGGCTATGGTTTGTCCATGCAGTCCTGTCCTTGAGTTTATTTGCATAAATATGTATGATCAAGTTCATGCGTCACTTGCACAGCCCACACTATACTCGTTTGAGCTGTTCGTTTAATCTGTCGGGTTCTTCTAATGTAGTTATGCTTGGATTTGATTGACGAATGGATGTCTGAGAACATAAACAACTCAATGATTGGAGGAGATAGTGGTGACTTTGGCATTGCTGGCTTAGCAACTTACCAGCCCTTTGATGGACTAATGGAATTGAAAGTGGTAATCTCCTCCCCCTTTTTCTGAATTAAGATTGATGTGTTGTTACATCTTATTGTACTGATTAAAAAACAAACTGAGCTATCCAATACTCGGACTCTGTGCAGGCCATGGCAGGTTTCATGTCGAAGGTTGTAGGAAGTAGAGTTTCATTTGATCCATCGCAGATGGTAATCACATCAGGTGCCACTCCTGCTGTTGAGATATTATGCTTTTGCCTGGCTGACCAAGGGAATGCATTTCTCATTCCTACTCCGTATTATCCCGGGTAATATTTTTATATCATTTCAAGGCAGTGCTTTATACAAGCGAATGATAACATCAGAGATCAGGGTCTCAAAACTGTCATAGTGTTTGGATTAACGATGATCCATGTCTGTCACTAGGATGTGTCAGTAGTTATCCGAAATATATGCTTCAGTAAGTGGAATAATTTATCCTGCAGTTTTGACCGAGACATGACATGGAGAACTGGAGTAGAGCTCATCCCAGTCCATTGTCGAAGTGCTGACAATTTCATCCCAAGCATCACAGCTCTTGATCAAGCTTTCAACCTGGCAAAAAAATGGGGTACAAGAGTCCGAGGGATTCTCATCTCCAACCCTTCAAATCCTGTAGGCAATATCATACCAGGGGAAACACTCTACAGTCTCTTGGACTTTGCACGTGAGAAAAACATCCACATCATCTCTGACGAGATATTTGCAGGATCAATCCATGGGAATGAGGAATTTGTCAGCATGGCCGAAATCCTAGGTGAAGAGGAGATTGACAAGGAGAGGATTCACATTGTCTATGGTCTGTCAAAGGATCTCTCAGTTCCAGGGTTTAGAGTTGGGTGCATTTATTCTTTTAATGAGACGGTCTTGGCAGCTTCTAAAAGGTTGGTGAGATTTTGCCCCGTTTCGTCTCTGACACAAAGGCTGCTGGTCTTGCTGCTTTCAGACTCAAGGTTTATTACTAGATATGTAGACACAAATAGAAGGAGAATTAGGCAAATGTATGAGACTTTCGTGGCCGGTTTGAAGCAATTAGGGGTTAAGTGGACCGAGAGCTGTGCGGGATTGTACTGTTGGGTGGACATGAGTGGGCTTATCCGGTCCTACAGCGAGAAGGGAGAACTCGAGCTGTTTGATAAACTGCTGAATGTTGCCAAGATCAATATGACACCTGGTTCATCTTGTCACTGTATAGAACCAGGCTGGTTTCGTTGTTGTTTTACTACTTTAACCCCGGAGGACATTCCAGTTGTGATAGAAAGGATTCGCAGAGTTGCAGAAATATGTAAGTCTCCCAGGTAAAGTACAGTTGGGTACTGTATTTTTCATTTACCTGAAGGGATTTTTTTTTAAGTGGATTGTATTTCACTGACTAAGCTTTCCTTTACACCCTATGGTCGAGGGGAAATAATTTAAGAAAGTACATTTGCACAGCTCGTTCAACATCCTTTCACTACACGAGTAATGGTAACAGCTGATGCTTGAGGTTTAATCCTTCCATGAATTTGTGACCAGAGGTGCCACGTCCAACGGCAGAGTTTTCTTCATAAGTTTATGCTATTGCAATCGTTGACAACGTAAGGGATCGTCAATTTTGGTGGGAATTAATAGGAATGACGGTGAGGTCCTAGGATGAAGTGATGAGATAAGAACATGAAAAAGAATCAGGATCCTTTGGAGTTTTATTTACCAATCTGTTCTCATCTGCACTGCTTTCCTTCTATCTCCATTTTAGGCTCACTATTATCAGCTCCCCAGGGGTTGTCGGCCTTCACAAGACAAGGTTTACATCGATCCAATGGCTGAAGTCTCAGAACTTTCACTTCTTGAATGGCAGTTGAGAGGCTGCCAAATATTTTTTGTGGGACACGCCGGGCCGCAAGCCCCACTGACATAACTGCAGGAAGAAGAAGAAGAGGGGGATAATACCAGCTTGGATCTGTTGTCGTTTGTTGAATGTTCAGTCTACTCCACAGTGACCACAAATTAAGATGGCTGGAGATGGCAAAATTTCGGCTCAGATACAACTAAGATCACTGAACGTGGGGCTCATAGGATTGCCAGCAAAGGTGCATTGACATTGCCAGGCCAGTTGATACTTGGAACGAGCTCACTACACACACACACACAGACAGAGATAAAAAAGAAGAAGAAGAAGAAGAAGAAAAAAAAAAGGTACTTCATGGAGTCCACGTTTCTTCATCCCATCATCCCGTGCTCGTTTCTGATCTGAGAGCAATTTGGGCCGTTTTCTTGGATAATTCTCTTCTCTGTACTTCCGGAGCAGTGAGCTCCACTGTGTACATGCTTTAAATGATCGGCACTGATTGAAACTCGCACACTCCCAGTTCAAGAGAGGAAGACGGTCGGAAGTTGCTCGTTGGATCAAGAGGAATTCCATCTCTTCGCAGCTTTTTCCCCATATGTTCATGTTTTACGATTTCTATAACTTGTCTTTAATTTATTATTATATTATAATTTCCTTTTTATTTTTTTTACTTGTTTCCCCAAATTTAACACCCCTTTTCTAGTTAAAAAAAACAATTCTCTTTAAATAATTCCGATTTACGTCCCATTCCATTAATTAATTAAATCGCCTTTTACTAAATTTCTGGAGACGGACGTGAGGATGTTTCCCTTAATCAGAATTTATACTTCCAATTTTGAGATTAAAATATTTATTACTAAATTGAATTCCCATTATTTCCCTTACGACTTTTAGGTTTAGAAAATCTTTTACTATTTTTTTCGGGCTTTATTTATTTCCTGTCGTCTTCATCCTAGAAACCCTAATTCTCGGGGTCATCCTCGCAAATATTTGTTTGCCTGTTCCCCGTTTCTACTTGGCAGGAGTCTGCTAATTTTCCGTTCAGTTTAATACCAATTTTAAAGCTCCCTGCATTTTTTTCGTTATGGAGGTTTTAAGCCATGAATAGTGTCTTAGTCTTTTACGCAGAGTAGGCCCCTACTGCTCTAAACTGTATTAACAGGATCCTGTCGTACTTGAACGTTCAATAACGATCCTTTCATCTTCAGTTTCTGTTGTATGATTGTTATTTAATCCCATTTTATAGTTTCTTTCGTTTCACATAATTAGCTTAATCTTGATATAATTTTCATATTTAATCTCTCGCTTAGCTTAATCTCGAGAGAAAGTCGTCTCCAACGAGTAGTTTCTTTTTCCTTTTTTTGTTCTGTGTTAATTTTCACGGATTCCTAAGCTTGACGATCAAGTTATGGAGGGAAAAGAGGAAGTGGCTTCAGTTGGAGTTGCAGTGAGCAGAGAGGAAGCTCAGCCTAGCCCCAGAGCGCCAACAGTAAGCGAAAACACCAACCCCAACACGAGCTCACTTGACCGGCCATCGGCAGCTCCAGATCCGGCTGCCCCCGCCGCCGTCTCGGGGGCGCCAGCAAGCGGAGCTTCTGTCGGAGGCTTAGATGGGAAGAAGAAGAGGGGAAGGCCCCGGAAGTACGGACCCGACGGGATGGCTCTGTCGCCTATGCCGATTTCGGCATCAGTTCCACTAACTGGAGAGCTCTTGCCGTGGCGACGAGGCAAAGTGGTGTCAGTTGAACCGGTCAAGAAGAAGCATAAATTCGAGTTTGAGAGCGCAGGTAAAATGGTAAAGGGATAGGGGCATGTTCTGGAAGTTTCTGAACTTTCTCATGTTTTGTCCGTACCCAGCAATTTTTTAGTTTCTTGTTTATTTGTTCTTTCTCCCGAGACATCGGGTATGCAGTTAGATTGAACAAGAGTTCTAGAGTAACTATGATGGTCAAATCCTCGCTTGAGAAAGTTTTATCAGCACCCAGCGATATTTTAGTTTCTTGTTTAATTGTTCCTTCTCCCAAGACATTGGGCATGCAATTAGATTGAACAAGAGTTCTAGGGTAACGATGATGGTCAAATCCTCACTTGTATGGTACTAAAATCGGCTATTAAGTATGTGAAAGCTTGGTTTCCTTGGAATGTTAGTAAAGGACAGGCCACATACAGCATGGACGAAACTCCAGAGATTAGCATTTATGAGTTGCTCGTTTCAGTTGGTACGGAATCATGCTGTGATTCCAGTCTTTTCCTCATGACATTATTTGGAGTTACTTCAGAGCAAAGGAGTGTTGTTAATTGCTTGATATTTCATCTTTGAAGCTTGCTGTATTTACAGCGTCTATGAATTATTTTGCACCCCATTTTGCTATCTTGCAGGACTAGGGGACAAGCTTGCTTACTTTGTAGGTGCCAATTTCACCCCTCATGTGATCACCGTTAATCCTGGTGAGGTATGTTGTGGAAGTATATTTGAGGAAAAAACTATTTTAATTATGCACGCTGTACATAATTTTTATACCATGCAAATCCCAGAGAAAGCTACCTATACATGGTTGCCTTCAAAGTTGCATCATGTTATGGATATTATCAACCACAGCTACTTGCACCGGAGAGTATAATAATTAGTGCAGGTCAGAAGATGCTGTAGTTGAATGGACTAGGGGGTTTATAACAAAAGACTCCACTGTTAAAGAACAGGATGAAAAAGAGACACTTGTTTCAAAATTATTATGATACTATTTGCTAATTTTTCATCAGAATTACCAATTTATCTGAAACATGGTTGAAACATGTATATTGTCTTGTTTTAGTGCTGAAATTTAGTTTAGTAGAGGAATAATTTATGCACAGTAGGTGGTACTGCTAAAGCAGTTGCTATTGAATGGACTAGCCAAAGAATTTCTACAGTCTGAATCAAAACGAGCTCTTTTGCTAATAATTGATTTAGATCTTCCCGTATGTTTCATCTTCAATCAATTTATTTTAGGATGTGTTGATGAAGATTATGTCATTTTCTCAACAAGGATCTCGAGCTATTTGCATTCTCTCTGCAAATGGCACCATTTCAAATGTGTCTATTCGTCAGCCTACATCTTCATGGGGGACTTTGACATATGAGGTATGATGATACTAGTTACTATCCCATGCTTCTAGAAAAGCATAAATATGTACTTCTATTAGCCGACTTGCATGCCTTCAATCTCATGATTTATGTCAATTACTGTTACATACTCTCATAGGATGACTAATTAACCAATCATGCGGTGAAGATCACACTTCCTCATTTTTTGTAAGCTAGTAAAATAGGGGCCATGGACTGTCATCATTTTGCATGAAAATTTCCGTTCGAAGTGGTCTTGTTAAAATTTATGTATTTTATATGGGGTTGACCTTATCTAGGATCAATTGAGCTGGTTCTTTATAACTTTTGGTGATATTACTATATTTCTTCATTATGACTTCCGCAGGGTCAGTTTGAGATTCTTTCACTTTCTGGGTCATACATGCCAGTTCAGAGTGGCGGAACAATGAGCAGATCTGGTGGGATGAGTGTCTCTCTGGCTGGTGCTGATGGCCGGGTTCTTGGTGGAGGACTGGCAGGTCTCTTGATAGCAGCTAGCCCTGTTCAGGTGAGCTTCCTCTAATGTATAACTTTCTGAGAACATTCTAACCCTGCTTTAAGAAATACACTTGGACTATTATTCTTGGCTCTATCAATTGAATGGTGTACCGCCCATATGTTGGTGTAGTTGCTTAACTTTTATATATTGTGCCATGCCGAGCACCTTGTCTGTCTCAATCTTTGGAGTATATGAAATTATATGCATGTTTAACTTGGTTGTTCCAGTTAAACTGAACCAACGAGTGATTCACTCGATTTAGGGCAAGTGTCTTCATGGGGTTGTTGGTTGCAATTAAAATATTACTGTGAGAGAGACCATACCGATAAATAAATCTGCCAGAACAGAATTCAGGAGTGCATATGAAAGCTTGCAAAGTTCAACGAAAAAATTATGTAAACTTTTCCGACCTTGGCTCTCAGTACTCATGACTGTTTTAGATTGTTTCATGTGGTTTTGTATAGGTTGTCGTTGGCAGTTTCCTACCAGGCCATCAGCAAGAACATAAGCCAAAGAAGCGGAGAGTTGAGGCCCCATCGATCTTGACTTGTACTTTATCTAATCCTGTCGTTACAGAGGAAACAGCTAGATCATATGGTGGGACCAACCCAGTAAATCCCACGACATCTTTCTTTAATGGGGAAAGCATTCTTCCTATCCAGAGCTTGGCAAATTCAATGGACAAAAACAGGGTATCTTTCTCGGCGGAAGAATATTCTGGACCTGGTTGATATTCTCTTCCCGAAGTAGATTTATATTGTGGATCCGCATTTTTCTCCTCAGACTCGCCCGTTTCAATCTTCGTCAAATAAGTTAGGGTATAACAACATTTGGTCAAAGATTAACTGGAAAGGCTATAGGACATGGCGCCAGGATTTCGGTCTATCAGCTTGATCTTGTGGTAGCTGTAATTTTATAATCTGTAGTGTTGTCCAATTTCTAAGTGGTCTCATTTACTTGTATGGAACTTCTACTGCTTGTAAGTTGAGCCCCCTGTTGTGCCCTGCTGCAACTATTTAACTACGATGTTAATTGTTTGGCTCGAGAAGTGAACTTTTATTGTTGATTGGTAATTTAATTTGTGAACGCTGTTTTGGATTATGCTGAACGAGTTTCTTGTTCTTAATTTTTGTGTATTTTAGGTGCCATTTCTATCTAAACAGTAGACTAATTAGGAATTACGGGTCTGTCTTGTGGGAATTATAGGCATTACCTCTGAACTGCGAAATTGTAGAGATGATGTAGAACGTGATTATTGAGTCACTGTCAGTTCTGTATGGCAAGTCTCTCTCCACCGTGTTGGTTGAACGAGATACGGTCTAGTCTTTACGCTTGAGCTGTAGCACCAATCCTTCAGGTTGCTCCAAAAACCGGATTTCTCGAGCTTAGCGGAAATTAACGTTCATCGAAGAAACCGTGAAGAAGTAAGTCTGCCGAGTCCATCGAATAACTGATTAGTCGTCTCCATGATGCCGATCCTCACGTAAACCGTCGGCCCGTGACATTTCTTTGACAAATTCCATTTTACATTTTGCAGTAAGTTGGAGGTTGAGACGAAACAAATTTCTCGGTTAAGATATTTCAGGGATACACTTTTTATGCTCCTTGCAAATTTTAGGGTCCTCAGCAACAATATCTTGATCGATCACTCATTCGTGGCCAAAACAACAAGAAGACATTTATAAGCTCAAACCACAAGCATCCAGTGGATATTCTCAACGGCAAAAGTACTGTCATTTGCACCGCACAGTTTGCTGAGAAGAAACTGGAAAACGGCAAAACACCGACGTCAACTGTATAAAGACATCACCGCCCTGAACTACTAATTTGTGGAAAAGATGTTGCCATCCACCTGTGCCTCCATCATGCCATTCCGTATCTGCTCAGTGATATCCCTGACATGGCCGGGGCCGTGAGGGATGAAGATTGCGGTGTTTTTGGAGGAGTTTCCTAGATCCTTAATCGTGTCGAAGTATTGGGTCACCATTATGAGGTCCATAACTTCCTTGGCTGAGGTTCCTTCAACCTTGTGGGAAAAGTTGAGGATGTTCTCTCTCAGCCCATCGGTGATTGCTTGCCTCTGCTTGGCAACTCCCACCCCACCTAAATACTTGGCTTCAGCCTCAGCCTCGGCTTTCTTGACAAGGAGTACCTTCTCAGCTTCACCTTTGTATACACTAGCCAGCTGAAGTCTCTGAGCTGCAATTCCAGAGAAGAAAAAAAATGTTTTTACTATGGTGAATCTTGTGACAGGGTGCTTAAGTCCCCCCAAATCAGTCAGGAGAATGATGGACAAGACTTAAAGACCCAAAAGCTTTACCTGCATTTATCTCATTCATCGCTTTCCTCACTGAAGCATCGGGAATGACATCAACCATCAGTATGTGCTCTATACTGTAACCATATGCACCCATCACCTATCATTCAAAAGATTATACAGAAAAATGTTAGGAAATTTCCTCCAGCATATATACATACGATGCAGATATGCTGTAGAAACCATGCAAGTCAAATGGCATCAGCATGAAGATAAACAGCAATACAAAAAAAAAGAAAGAAGGAATTAGAATGCTCTGCCTCTTATTCAAGACCAATCTAAGACATCCCTGGTGTACGTGCAGAGTAAAAGGAGAAAAACTAGATAGCATGAAAAAGCTACCTGGGGCATATGAGAAATAGATTATCAATAATTACCTTCTCAAGCTCTTCCAAGACAGCTCTTGCAACTTCACCTTTCTGTTCAAAGAGCTCATCCAAATTCATTCGAGGAACCAGAGCACGAACCACTATGGACAAAAGAATAAACGAGCTACTGTGAATAAGATAATCACCGTAAACTTCATCCCCAATGAAGTGACTCCAAACATTACCATCAAAGACGTATGCTTGGATCTGCTCTTCGGGATTTTGCAATTCATAAAATGCATCATCAGCATTCATCTTGATAACTCTATACTGTATTGAGCAAATAAGTTGCACAAAGACATTATCCTGCAAAACAATATAAATAGACATATTTTACGACTTTCCGGACAAAGTCAAAAGAGACGAAATCAAGACAGAGATAAGTGTAACCGTTTGAAAGTAGGAAAAGGAGCAGTGGCATAACAAGGAGCTACTATGCTGTCATGAACAATTAATGGAAACTGAGATTTAAGATTTGGTTTTTCCTGGAATCGGTGGATATTTGTACGCACGGGAAATTTTGATCTTGTGATTCTGATTTCTTAATGACAGTATAACTTCAAGGAAGAGAATAAAAAAAAAAAGTATCCGTCGAGAATTTCACAGATTAGGTATACATAATATATACAACAGTTCGAAATGGATTGTATCATGTTCCTATCTATCTAGCCAAGATATAACGAACTTGAAAAGGGATCGGCGGTAGATGAAGGAAAACAAGCGATCCGTAAGTCCGCACGTGAGAGGACAATGCGATGGTATGGTACCTTAGTCTTGGTCTCGATGCGGACATCAAGGGAACGGATCCTGGTGGAAAGAACACCAGCGAGGCATTCTCCGGCAAAAGGATTGAAGAAGTGAAGGCCAGGCTGCACCAGCTTCTCGAAACGGCCCCATCGCTCGACGATACCGATGCTCGCTTGGTCTATGCAAGCGCAGACACCGAACCACGAGTTTCCCATCTCTCTCAGGTATATGATTCTCGTTTCGCAGGAATTTCTTTTCTATATAACCTCATTTGGAGAAGGAGACGGAAGATACGCGATTGCAGGCTCCGGATTGAAATCTATTATCTGTCTGCCGTTTTATTTTAAAAACAAACACAAAAACAAAAAATTTATCCCAAAAAAAAGAAAATAAAAAATGATTGTTTTTTCCTTTAAATAAAATTTTATATATACTTGCGCTTTATAAATATAAAAAAATTATAATTAGGCGGCCTCCAAGCCTCCGAGGCAACTGTACACCCACCGCTCAAAACCCTATAAACCCTGAGAAAACCAAACACTCTCATCCGTCGTTTCCCGAGTCCGACGTTCCCCGAGATATGGCTCTAGGGCTTCGACCATTCACCCAAAGAACCGGCGATGGCGTCGGAGAACCGGCCCTTGACTCTGAGAACGGCGAGGAGCTCATGCATGCCCAGCCAGGTGTCTCTATCGTCCTTGGGAATCGCCCTCCTGATTCTCCCGGAACTCTCTACATCTCCACGAAGTACATCTCCCTCTATTCCTCCCACCCTCTCTCAATAGTCTAGTAATTACTCAATCAAAAGCACTCGATATGGGATTTGATGCATTGCTTGGGATTTGCAGGCAAGTCATTTGGTTGAGCAATGCTGACCGTAGCAAAGGTTATTCGGTCGATTTTCTGTCGCTGTCGCTTCACGCAGTCTCTAGGGACCCCGAAGCGTACCCTTCCCCCTGCATATATACTCAGGTGCACCTTTTGTCATCTGTAGATGCTTCTTTGTTCTTATCTTTTTATCACCGCTGACAGTTGCCAGCAGTTCCTCTGCCAGTATGGTTGCTAATTTGCGCTAAGCCTGAATTTTATGCGTTCTTTATTATGTGTCTGGAGAGTAAAGCTCAAACTTGTACAAATTTTAGCTATTTAGGAGCTCCGAATCCATAGAGGAAGGTTGCGTTTGGCTTCAAGATGTCTGACTGGGTGTCTATGCAGTGCAAACTAGGATGTAGATCGAACATCTCATGGAGTATGGGTCCAGTTCTTTTTCCGGGGATCGCAATCCTTGTTTATCTATCTTGCTCTTTGTACAGAAATTTTTTTTTTTTTTTTTATCTTCGTTGGTTCCTAACTTGTTTCATAGCTGAAATGTGCCCCTGATTGTATTTGCCGGAAGTTCTTTCAGGCAATGGACTTTAACTTGATTACCAATTGTTACGTGCTATGACAGACCATAGATTTTAAACTATCTTAAAGAAACTGAAGCCATTGGGGGTGTTTGGGCTGTTAATTCTTGCTCCTATTTTGGTCTTTACTAGGGCTCTTTCTCTGTTTTAAAACTTATTTTAAATGAAACTTCACAATATTGGGGTTAATGGGGTCACTTGGCGTTTCTACTTCGCCTGGTCTGCAACTCAGAAATAGTGGATGCCATCTATCAGTTCTCTTTATCGCCAACTATTTTAATTTCCTGGCTTGCAATGTGACAGTGTGTTGATTTTCTAAGCAACTCTTTTTTCATGAAGATTGAGACTGGAGAAGATGAAGATGAGTTGGACAGTTCAGATTCAGAGTCAACAGAAAGCTTGGACTTATCAAAAATAAAAGAGATGAGGCTTGTTCCTTCAGATACCAACCAATGTATGTGAATTTTATCTTTTCCCATGTTTATGTGGACTGTCATTTCGCTGTGTTTCACTTCAGTTTGGTTCAGCTATGATGAATCATTGCTTGACATCCACCTTTTCGTCACCATGGCAGTGGATACTCTTTTTGATATATTCTGCGAGTGTGCTGAGCTAAATCCAGAACCATGTGATGGTGAGTGAGACTCTTTCTTCGCGGATGTTATGCACACCAACCAACATTGCTGTTGATGCTTTATTGAACTGTTATTGTTGTATTCACCCAAAGAAAAAGGAGAGGAATGTTGTCCTAATAGATTTTCTCTGTATTTGCTATTTGCACAAGAAGAAGAAGGGGAAGAGGGCCACAATTGGGTTTTCAGTGTTGATCAGATGGAAGATGAGGCCAGAGGTATAGATTGTTGATAAGTACTTGCATTGAAGAAATTCATGAAAAATGAAGCTTGCTATGCTATCATATGATTTGGTTTTTTCCCCAATAAGGGTTCTGATTTTGTTTTAAATTGGAAGATGTAGAAGATTCTGAATGGCAAGCCTCGGCCAATCCAGCCAGTAGAATCGGTTACTCAAATGGTGATCATGACCTTGCACAAAACGTACTAGAGGTAGGGATTCATCTGTCCTTACTCATTTATCCACAAATGAATAATCTACTTGAGGAATGGATTGCCCAACTCTTGAAAAATTGGAAACCACCTTGAAATCAAGACGAGCATGTCTATCATTTGGGGACTTGTTTGAGGTCTGATTTGTAGTAAGTGGTATTAAAGCTACACCATTTCCATGCAGTCTTAATTTACCATTACATGCTGAAACTTTCTTTCTTGGGAGGAGCCCTTCAATAGAGTATCAGCCATATACGAATGGCTCAAGCATTCTAGGTGTCTGGATCACAATCGAGATCTATATCTTTTCTGGATTTCTGATCCATATCAATGTTGTCTTGGGATGTTGGGGTGATAGTCCTTTGGCAACAATGTGGCTGGTCAAGAAAGTGAAGTTGAAGTTGTGGTGGTTGTTGATTTAATTCTGACAAAGTAGTAGGATTTCTTTCATGTTTTCTTACTGAAATGATTGTGTTTCTCGATTACTGCATCTTCTTCGTGGTGCTTTTTATTCCGAGGCATCCAGTCTGGATATTGATCTCTTTCATACTTGCCCCTGCAGCTTCGGATTGACGATCAGCGCTTTGAAGATGCAGAAGAGATGGAACATGAAACCAACAGAGGTCACCACTGACATCTGGTCTTGCGCATCTGAGGATCACTTTTTCCTTGTGTGTTTACTATTATTTTATTAGTACCAACTCTTGTATATGGAACCAACCACTCTGAGCATCTGTTGTGATCTGGTGAATGGCAGACCCCTTTTTACTTTCTAGTTAACCTGGCAGGATCTTTCTGCTTCTGACGAGTTGCATGTACTGAATGTGTCCTGGTTGAACTCAATATCAGCTCCTTTAAATTACTGTGGATGCTTCATATGATCAAGGGATAGTTAAATATACTTTTGGTCCTGGTCTTGATGCTGCTCTTCTTGTTGAGTCTTTTTTTTTTTAAGTACTGTGGCGGCCCAACTGATGTAGACAGTGCACCAGCAAGAAGGGCCATGGCAGATGCAGGTTAGCAGTCGGAGGTGTAGCAGCCAGTGGCCCTTGACTCCAGGAAAGTTTCACTCAGTCGATTGATTGAGCACCGTGGTAGGCTAACACACTGCTCCTGGGTCGAAGAAGAGCGGGTTGCACTATAGCTTGTCATCTCTATTCTTCTGTCTGCTGTAACTCATAATATAGTGTGAATAGTGCAGCAGTACTGAATAATCACCGTGACCTATCAACAGCTAAATAACCAGGAATCTGTTCGTGTCAGAGAGAGTATCAAGAATTGTGGGAATGGAGCAAGTGGGGGCCTGAGTGGGCGATCTTATATACCATCTGAGCATTAATCAGTTGGACTCGTCGCTTGGTTCCCGGAAAGTCTCACCGATCTGTCCTCCCTTCTTACCAGTAGCGGTATTAGCACCCTGGTCCTCCTTCCTTCCTTACTACCTTCAAATCACAAGTACCAAACATTCACCTCCAGTACACTAGTATTCAATGCTATGCGTATGATTCTCTTACACTGTAGATAATGTAGGCGTGCTATTCCCCCACATCAGGTCGTACAGGTAAGGTCCCAATCAGGTGTAAAATATCTCTAGGGAAATTCAATTGGATCATTCGAACAATTGAGTAGAATTTGAGGAGAAGACAAACGCAGGGCCTGTTAGGGCCCGATGATGTAAAAACAGATGAGTAAAAAATCTCGATGGTATACTATCCTGGGGATTGGTGATAATTGTGATGTTGGGATCTCTCTTTCTTACCATAAAGTGGGGATGGTGTTGTGTTGGGGGAAGAAATGTTGGGATTCTCAGTGATGGACAGAGCGATGTGTTTACTGGAAATACCATTTGACATCCAATCTAGAAATAAACGCAAGAGTTTTTCTTCTTGTTCATGGGATAAAAAGGGCAAGTGGTTGTGGTCAATGGAATTCTTCTGTTGAGAATATGACGAGTCAGGAATAGCTTCTCCAAGCTTCTTCCATGGCAGAATTTTATGCCTCTCATGATGTATGTTGGATCTCCGCAGCCTCTTCTCATCAGCTGGGATGGATGATGATGTGGAGAAGACCTGGCTAGACTATGCTTCTTCCCATGCTGCTACATTAATGAATGAATGAATTACCGTTCTCACATTAAAAAAAGAAGAAGAAGAAGAAGAAAGGGCATCCAATCTAATTGAATTTGTTTTTGAGTGTGCAAAGTAGCAGAATCGGACATGTATTTACTGTATTAAAAGGGTGAAAAAAATATGTAATTAGTTAAAATTGGTACAACAAACTAATTAAATGCAATCATGAATTGGAATATTAAAAGGGAAAAAAAGAAGAAGAAGAAGAAGATGTAAATTGGAAAATCATGCCTCATAAAATTTCGCATTCCGAGATGCCAATCAATCAATTCGTGGAATGGGAGAAATATGGAGCGGAGCGGTTGCCTCCAAAGTGGGCGCGCGTCCATCGATATGACCCAGAAACAAGAACAAATCCATTTCTCCTCCTCGAGTTTACTCTCATCCCATCTATGGGTAATCTCCTGTGCATTCCAGTAATTATTGTCATCATTATTCTCCACATTCTTTTGCGGCAAAAATTAAAATGGAATAATTAATTAGGAATTGATATGTATATATCTCTCTCTATCTCTCTGTGTCTGACGCAGCGGTCCAAGAGTTTTTTATAATCAACGAATGAATCTAATCTATTCATAGGCGATCATCCCTCATGAGTAGCAAATGTTTAGCATCTCTACTCTCTCTCTCTCTCTCACACACGCACACACACACACACACACACATATATATATATATGAGGCAGACCATGAAATTACTAATCCACGGGGCAAATCCACTATTGCCATTCACAAGTGCGATTATGGAGGTGTAGAAGGAAACTCATTTAATTATATGAGATTCAGCATTTGTTTTCTTCCTTTCTTTCTTCTCCTTTTTTTTATCTCCTTATAATTAATTACATGGGCATTTCTATTATAAGTAATCAAAATTCACCATAAATATTTCAATTCATCATTAATGAACATCCATTTATATTGTCAATACCACACGTACCTTTCTTATTAATTTAGTATCAAATTCACACTGCATTAATAATTGTAGCAAAATCATAAGGTGAATTCTAAATTTCGAAATCTTAAAGATACAATAACAAAAAAAACAACCAATAAATATTAAGTTTTAAAACATCCTAGCCATTCTTATTTTTAGATTTTTTTTTCTCTCTGTTACTGGGAGTTTAGGGTTCTTCAAATTTTACTTTTATAGATTATATAATTTATAGTTGGTAATAAAAAATTGATTAGGTGTTAAAAGGGGCTTTCACGCCGGTTAAAACTAGTGGAAAAGTGTAACAAATAGTGAAAGAGCGGAGAAAAAAGACAGGGGGGAGGGGTTGTCCGATTAGATATCCGACCTCATGAGTGCAGACCCCCCAAGGGAGTCACTGTATTCAAAGTGAACATTTACTCTGACATAAAGCCTAAAGAAAAGCGCATAAGAACCAACGAGAAGGAAGAGAGCGATGAGGGGGGGGGAAACCAAGTCGGTCCTCTGTATATGATGAAAACAAGGTGGCCAGGCCAGGCCAGGCCATGGCCATGCTTACCCTTCTGGTTTGGCAGAACGTCCGAAGTCGGTGCTGTTTTGGAAAATGAAAACGCTTAATATACAGTACACTACCAGCCATGATAATCCCCAAAAATATGATGATTTTTGGCTGCCGATTGTTCCAGCAGACATCATCCCAAATGATGTTGATCCATCCATCCCCCCCTTTTCCTTCTTATTAATATCTATAGGATATTTGGAGATGATTGGTCTCTTTCGGTTCTTTATGTCATCCTAAAAGGAAAAATAAAACAGAGGGAAGAAAGAGGTTTTGGTCTCCCCCCTCCCTCGTTCACTAAAACCTAAAACAGATATCACTTAATCTTGCCAATGCTTTCTAACAAAAAAATTGGCCACATTCCTCATTTGTTCTCTCTTCTTTTTTCCCCTGTACTGCCTGGGGGTCGGATAATGCATGAACTTGTATAATGGGATAACTTATTCTGATAGAAATTAAAAAGAAAAAAAAAGGTAGAAAAAGGGAAATTTAAAAATCTGAGACTGAGTGAGTGCCCTTGTTTTAAGGATTGTCCCTGTGGGGTCGGTCGGACGGACAGGCAGGCAGTAGGACACTGGAAAGGGGTCCCCACGGGCCACTAGCCCCGTCCCAGTGTCCCCACACGCCGATGAATAATGCTCAGTAAAATAGAGACAAACTGAGGGCTATTATCGTAAATGTGGACAGAAAAAGAGAGAGAGAGAGAGAGAGAGAGAGGGGGGGGGGCCCGCGTCGTCTTTCATAGTCCAGCCCTGGCCCCACACACCAAAGGGGCTGGTATGGAAATTGACCCTCAATCTCAATCACCGGGGCAACTGTCCCCGACTTTATGTAATCGGCAACATAGATTGCCGAGAAAAATAGAATATCGAGTTCACAGTGCAACGGTGTCCCATCACTTGAATTTTGCGCTTTTTTTGGGCGTAGAAATTCACCACTTTATGCTTATTTTTTTCAATTTTCTTATAAAAAAATTTAAGTAAATTGATTTGGTTGGTCAAGCACAGGTTAATCGGTCCAGCGACAGCATCGTTGTCCTCAGTCTCAAGCGTAGCAGTTGCTTGAGCGACGACTTCGTTGCCTTCTTTTTTATTTTGACCCAGCCTCCCTCCCTCCCTCCCTCCCTCTTGATTCTCTCGAGCAAGCACATCGATTGGTCAAGAAACGACAATAAATCCTTCTCTTCGAGCAAGACCAGCAAAATCCATTTCGGCGAACCCCACCTCAATCTCTCTCTCTAGATGGCTCTGTGGGGGGGTGCGAAACCGGCTGCAGCTGTTAAAAGTAACCGATTATGGAGTGTAGATAAATACAGAAACTTCCGTTTTTTTTTCCTTTCCCACATTGGAGCATGCTCTGTTCATTTTGCTTTCTCTTGTTCATTTTGATGGTTGAAAAATGAGGAATAAGATTATTTGTCCATTAACGTGAATGTTATGTTTCTTTGGCGGAGACCTGTGCTGATCTATTCTCGTGAGAGACACCTTTCTAGTCGGTTCTCAGCTAAATTCTCAATTTAAAATATGACGAGTGGAATTAGTACGTAAGATGAACAGCCTAATGAATAACGGGTTCCGGGAACACAGGCCCCTGACTCTTGAAATACGATAGCTTATTTTTGGATTCTTCCGATAATTTACGTTAGCTAGCACAGAGAGAGTGTATGTTCCGTGAGCGTCAATCTCAAAAAATGACACAAATTCAACGCTAAATTGATCTGAATGTTCTTTTTTTTTTTTTTAATCTCGAATGAGTCCAAATTGGTCCATTTACACAATGTTTGATATCAATCTGGATGCTGATACAAATTTTGAACGAAGATCAGACATGGAGCTTCAAGCGCTCTGCTCATATTATTAGTAGGATTCAATCCACTGGACAACCACAGAAGGCATCAAAATCCTAACTTTGATCAAGACTTCAAACTCTACGTTGGAAAGATTATCATACAACTCTTGATTTATCCATCAAACTTGAAAGAATTTCACATCATTCCCAGAAGCTCAACCAAAAAGACCTCTCTATGAGGATGGATCCCTCCTTAATTCATTTCTTCGCCTCTAGGAATGCCGCTCACGAGGCTTGGCCCTACTCGGTTGAGCTACCTCACCACAGTAGCAAGTTCCATTCAGCCTGGGACGCTCCACCATCCTCTCCCAGTGGTTCACACAATGACTCGCTCAATGGCCGCCCTCTTCACGGCCTCCATCCCTGGGATGAGGGAAGGCCGGCCACGACCCACGGGGGGCTCCGACTCGGCCACAGTTCCAGAGAAGGCGGGTCATTACGATCTCCCCGGGCAGCGCCGCACGCATCTTCTTGGTTGGGGCCGACGAGTAAGAAGAATAGCTCCTTCTCATCCGGGATTTTTAGACTCAGGAGCTCCAGCGGATCATAGATTCCCGGGGTCAACATCGTGCTGAAGCTCTCGTTCCGGCCTGCCCTTGCTTTGGCGAGAGAAGATGATGGTGGGGGCCTACTCCTCAAACGCTTTACTCAATTTCCGTCGCTCCTCTCCTTACGTCTCCGTCCGTCTCAACGGAGTTTTTGTAGATTTCAATTTATTTGCAGGTGTCAAACTCTAGTTGGCACTTACACAGCCACATTGCTGTGTCTTACTTACGGAATATTTACTCTTACTTACGGGGGAGCTTCAAAATTACACAGAAGGGCAAGAGCTACAGGACATTAAAAGGGAAAAAAAAAAGGGTAGAAGGAAAAAAGTGAACGATCGATGGGGGGGGGGGGGGGGGGGGCGGTCACGCTCCGTTTCCTAAGCTATTGTTTGCCCTTAAAATCCGAAACACAGTGCCAGTCGAGAGCCTAAAATATATAAGCTAATAGATAAATGTCGTAAAGTACCAAAAATGCCCCTCAAGGCAGTCTCCCCCTCAAACGGAGTGGAAACGAGAGAGAGAGAGAGAGAGAGAGAGGGAGGGGTGAGTTGATCAGATCATTTATTCAGATAAAAGGGGGAAAAAAAGGAAGAAAAAATTCAGAAAACGACGAGACAACCATCATGTCACCTCTCTCTCTCACTCCTCGGTCCCACACGTCACCCTCCCCGCCCCCTCCTTCCCCCGGCCCCACTACTCT
>CXYZ01005376.1:1398445-1418186 GCA_900006705.1 Sonneratia caseolaris
GTCATCTATTTTCCCGCTAATTAGGTTGGTTTGTAATTTTTGAACCAAAAAAGGTTAGTCTATGATTGAAAAGATTCGTTCAACCATAATTTTATTTACTTATAAAATCTCAATAAAGTGAATGACATTATAATTTCATATAAAATTTTTTTATCGTACTGATTTATATTTTTTTTATGGATATTCACTTTTGAAGATTTTGTTTTTTTGGCTAAATACAATTTTTAAGAATCTCATTCTTACCTGTTCTCCATTGCCCGCAAATCAATGGCCACAGCATGAGAGAGAGAGAGAGAGAGAGAGAGAGAGAGAGGGGGGGCGGATATTTAAAATTTAAACTCTCAGACATAAATGGCCTCAATTTCCAGCCCTTACTTCAGTCCTCCTCTTCTTCACTCCTCGGACTCAAGGAGAGGAGCAGAAGCCCGCCCAAGCCAGTCCCCGTCGAAAATGCGCCGGGAGTCCAGAGGCCGGTGGAGCACGCCATCTTCCCCGGTGCTTCTCCCACCAACGGCAGTCATCTCGCTGCTGCTGCTGCTCCTACACTTAGCAGGCCCTTCAACCGCATGGCGTCCCTGGCCACGCATGAGGTTCAACTCCTCTGACCTCCTCTTCGGCGGGTCCAAGAAGTACGAGGGCTCCTCCGAGTTCGTCCACCTCAAGTACCACATGGGCCCCGTCCTCACCAACAACATCACCGTCCACCCCATCTGGTACGGCTCCTGGACTCGGGCCCAAAAGAAGATTATCCGCGGGTTCATCTCTTCCATCTCCGCCGTCGGGTCCAAGCGGCCCTCCGTTGCCGGCTGGTGGCGTACCGTCCAGCTCTACACCGACCAAACCGGGGCCAATATCTCCCGCACGGTTCGGCTCGGCATGGAGAAGAACGACCGTTTCTACTCCCACGGGAAGGCCCTCACTCGCCTATCGATCCAGAGCGTCATCAAGAGCGCCATTACGGCGCGAACGAAGCCCTTACAGATCAACCATAAGAATGGCCTCTACCTGCTCCTGACGTCCGATGACGTGTACGTTCAGGACTTCTGCGACAATGTCTGCGGGTTCCACTACTTCACCTTCCCCTCCATCGTCGGTTGCACTCTCCCGTACGCGTGGGTCGGGAACAGCGCCAAGTTCTGCCCGGGTGTGTGCGCCTACCCATTCTCCGTCCCCAATTACATGCCCGGCTTCAAGCCGGTGAAGTCACCGAACGGCGACATCGGAGTCGACGGGATGATCAGTGTCATCGCCCACGAGATTGCTGAGCTGGCGACAAACCCGTTGATAAATGCCTGGTACGCGGGGCCCGACCCGAGCTTCCCCGTCGAGATTGCGGACCTTTGCGAGGGGATCTACGGTACCGGGGGCGGTGGGTCCTACACGGGGCAGATGCTGGAGGACAGTGACGGAGCCACCTATAACATGAACGGGATCAGGCGGAGGTTTCTGGTCCAGTGGGTGTGGAACCATATTGTCAGCTACTGCAGCGGCCCCAATGCTCTCGACCAGTAATAAATAGTAATGATCCTGTTTTTACTTCGTGTAAAATCGTAAGACCAAAAAGAGAGCCAAAAAAAAAAAAAAAGAAGAAGAAGAAGAAGATTTCTGTCTCCCGGTCGATATTTGGAATTTCCCCTTTTGGCCCAATCTCCTACCGCTTCTATTGTGATTTCTATTACTGGTCGTGTGATGATGTTAGTTAAGGTAGTTAAGCTTGTTAATTACGTAATGTAATAAATAAATTATAGATCGTATGATGTCTCTCGTACACAGACAATCTGGAATGCCTTGCGGTTATATGACCATTCGGGGTCGGTTTCGCCGTTCAGTGTGACCGAGATGATATATTGTCTTTCTGGCGGTAGGGGCGGTGTATTAATTCCATCATTGCAGCGTGAACGCCGCGCAGCATAAAGGAATATGAGGATATATATATATTTGATAATACTACAGTACCCCATTGCGTACATGCGTTAGTTATTACGAGTAGTATACAAATGTGGTGGGGTTCGTCGTCCTTAAATGTCCGATAGATACGGTTTGCTTCCGGTGGAGTTGAGAGGGGTAGGTGTTGTTGATGCTGGAGGTTTTTAAGGGCACCACTTTTCTATCTATGGCTTTTGGTCCTCTTGCCAGCTCCCGAAGGTCTCTCTTCTCCCTACGACAATGGTATTGTCGACTTGCGTTTCCCACACCCCGCCCCCTCCCCCCCTTATCTCATGTGCTTTTTTAAGTTAAAATTGGGTGGGTTATTTGTTTATTCGACGTGTCCCTGTCTTTATGCATGTGCAGAACATTAATGTAGCTTAACTTGTCGTGCATGTTTCGATGTAATAATTATATACAAATGCTCTGTTCATTCCATATGACCAAATTAAGTGCCAATCACAGAGACACGGACAGAGACATAGACTGAGACTGAGACACAGACGGAGAGAGGGATGAGTCCTAATAATGTTTTGTGTTTCTGAGGGGTAGTCCCAATCTCCATGCCCTTTTACATGCGGGGAGGCAATTGACACAACAAGGCGGTATTGGTTTAGTGTATCGTCTATCCATCCATCTATCAGTTGTAATGTTCAAAAAACTAGAAATAGTTCCGTCCTCGTTTCGTTTAGTCCAGTCCATCTAGTTAACCTCTCCATTAATCCATCCACTGGGGTCAGCACAAGCAGAGGTTCAGTTGGTGTCAAGTGGGTGGGGGATGTGGGACCCAACTCTCTTGTCCCCGATATCAAATTTTGTTCCCTTTCTCACCGGGCAATTTTTATGGGGATTTGAGTCCTCATCCAATGATGCCTGTGACTGTGAGTGAGGCACAAGACACCACTTCCTCTTTTTCGTTTTTCGTTTTTCGTTTCTGCCTCCCCCACTTTCCTTCCCCACCCCCTCGATGGCCCCGGCTGATTTTTAATATTTCACCCATGATAGAAGGAAAGAGAGTAGGATAATTAACATTTGTAAGTGTCGCTCCTTAGACAAAAGATATTGCCCGCCTAGCTGATCGATCGATGGATGCATCAAGATTCTTCTTTGTATTCAAAGAAGACAAAAAGAAAAAAAGAAACAACTTCGATCTTGCACGACGTGTTCTGTGATCGATGGTGCGTTTTTTCGGTGGAGTTGAAAGATGATGATTGCTCCCTATTCGGGAAAAAAAATGAAAAAGCAAAAGAAATGGGACGATCCACCTACGACGCCTGGCTCCTCCTCCGTCGCACGCCACTCCACCGTATGGAAAACTCATCGCCACTTGTCTTGTCGTTTCAGTCGCGTCGTCAATGATGGAATCAAGTTTTTTCTTCTTTTTTTTTTCTTTCAATAATCCTTATATATACATATATATATATGTACATGACATACACACACACATACATACATACATATATAAGAACTTCCTTCGTCACTACTTTCATACATATATATATATATGTATGTATGTGCATCGTGTGCAGAGAGGAGAGGTATATATTGCCGATAAATAAATCTTATACATCAATAGAACTTAATACATTTATAGTTGATTACGTGCATGTGAGTACTACGCCCTCGTCGTCGTCCACGATCAAAATGACACCAGTTGGCAAGTGACATTACCGTTCACGAATTAGTGTGGCGAAGCTCGCTCCATATTAATCGACGACGACCCAGCCGCTCAGCTGTGTTAAATTGAATTGGTGTTGAAGCTGAAGTCAGCCATTTTACCTATTACATTCTGTATATATATATATATATATATGATGCCAAAACAGAACCCATAATTAATTAAGGGTAGAAGGAATTCATTTAAATCAAAATGAAAATTAGCAAAATTATTTTTTTGTTAGCAAACCCCAGACTCCTTTTTTTTTTCTTTTTACCTATTGTTCTTGCAGATCCGGACTGATCATTACCCAAGAAGATATAATAACATTCTGCATTTTGTAAGACTTTACTTTTTGACCCTGTAAGCTAGAAAAAAAAGCAAACCCTAATTGAGAGGCAGCTGGGTGAGCATGCATGCTTCGAATAATTAGGAAGAAAAGCAGCACCCCCAGCTGCAGCTTATTGTTATTATTATTATTATTATAACTTTTGCTTTTCAATATATATATATATATATTGACAAATGAAAAATCATTCGTTTATTTGTTTTAAAGATCCACTTGGGAAATATGAATATGGGGGAAATAATTTCTTCTTTGTTTTTTTTTGAAAGGAAAGAAATGGCTAGGGGCGGAAAAGTCAAGGATGGCTGGCTTGCCACCAGTAGATAGGGGAGGGAGGGCATGTAATGAATCAATGAATGCACGGTGGGATGGGATCCTTGACTCGGGAGTAGAGAGTAGTAGCACGAGTACCCGGCCCCACTCTGCTGGCTTCTGGTAAATTTTGGATGCAATCAAACTAGACTGGACTCCGACTCGACTCATAATTTACAAAAGAGAGTATGATGCTCTTGTCTGGCTCTTTTCTCCCCCACCGTGCATGCGTCAAGAAACCCTCCAGACGTATACCGTAGGCAGTGCCAACAGCTAAAGCTAAGCGGTCAGGCAGGCGCGCGCAGCAGATTGCGCAGTCCGTGTGTTGTACGTCCGCACAGAGCAGAGAGGCCTCGATCGCAGGCCGCACTCACTGACGACGCCTACTAATGTGCTTCCTGTTTTTAATTTGCCTGTTTTGCGCTTAGTCCTTCCTTCGCAATTACTCGCTCCCGCTGCCTACGTAATGCGATGCACGCCCGTATCTATATCATATATAGATGGAATTGCACTGCCTCTCCGTCCATCTCATCTGCTCCCTCTTTCTTGGACTTTTATTGAAAGAGAGAGACAAACTGAGAGGGACCTCCTTGTCCAAGCACATCACACCCGCCCACGCAACCCCACAACACATGGGAAAAAAAGAAAAATAATGAAGGGTCCATTTTAGACTTAATGGGCCTTTTTCCCGATACTCTCGTTACCTCGCAGGCCCCGGCCAGCGGTGCCACTTTCGTCGTATGCATGAGCTTGAGCTGAAGAAAAGCCGGTAACTTTAACCGCGGCGTTACTCGGCGGCGCCGTCGACCACTCGGACTTCCCGAGTATGCTGACAGTCTCACGCCCTCCTAGCCTCCATCCCCGTTGTTCTTCATCCAAAGGCAAGCGATTCGACCGGAACAATGGCGGCCGGTACACGACCCACCAGCGCAAGAAATTTCGCTCCACTCTCTCCTTCCCCAGATCTTCCCCCACCCCTCTTCTCATCCATAACAAACCCTCTCCTCAAAACAGGCTCGAAGCCCTGGAAGCTATAATCAACGACCTAGAATCCTCCATAAGCAATGGCGTAATGATCGATACGGAAACTTATGCCTCCCTTCTCGAGATATGCTACCGCGTGCGAGCCCTCGATCAGGGAGTCCGCATCCACCGGCTGATCCCGCCGAACCTCTTGCGCAGGAACGAAGGACTGTCTTCGAAACTGCTGCGGCTCTACGCGTCGTGCGGTCGCGTGACCGAAGCCCACGAGGTGTTCGACAGAATGTCCAGGAGGGACGTGTCAGCCTTTCCATGGAACTCCCTCATATCGGGTTATGCTGAGTTGGGCCAGTACGAGGACGCTCTCGCGCTTTACTTTCAGATGGACGAAGTGGGTGTCGAGCCCGATAGGCACACCTTCCCTCGCGTGCTAAAGGCTTGCGCAGGAATCAGGTCGATTCAAGTTGGCGAGGCGGTCCACAGGGATGCGGTCCGTTCAGGTTCTCTAAAACTTGTTTGGGATTTCTCTACCTGCTTGCTGACTCCACCGGCCTGTGCAGCATTTTTAATCAAAATGTCATGTGCCGTGCGGAGTACATGCAAAATTAGTGGGTTGGAGTCGTGCTATGATAACTCAGCGGATTCCATTTAACGCACGTCTCCATTGCCTAAACTTTTGGCGTTTTCTCGGATAGGTTGTGCTAATGACACCTACGTCCTCAATTCGCTGGTGGACATGTATGCCAAGTGCGGCGACATCGTGAGGGCCCGTAAGGTATTCGACAAGATTGTGCACAAGGACTTGGTTTCGTGGAATTCCATGCTGACGGGCTACATCCTCCATGGGCTCTTGGTGGAGACAGTGGGCGTATTTCGTGCCATGCTATTGCATGGGTTTCAGCCTGACTCAGTCTCATTATCCTCCATCGTCACAGGGATATCATCGCTGATGCCTGCTCTCCAAGTCCATGGCTGGGTTGTTAGGAGGGGAGTTCAGTGGGATCTGTCGGTAGCCAATTCTTTGATCGTTGTGTACTCCAGTCACGGCATGCTAGATAAAGCAAGATGGGTGTTTGATAACATGCCCGAGAGAGATACTGTGTCGTGGAACTCCATAATATCTGCCCACTCAAAGTCCCGACGTGCGCTCTCTTATTACGGGCAGATGGAGAGGGATGACTGCAGGCCGGATCACATCACGTTTGTTTCGTTGCTTTCAACCTGTGCGCACTTGGGTTTACTTGAGGATGGGGAGAGGCTATTCTCCGCCATGAAGGACAAGTGTGTGATAAGTCCAAGCATGGAGCATTACGCATGCTTGGTGAATCTTTATGGGAGGGCAGGGATGGTCGCCGAGGCTTATGCCATCGTTGTTGAGAGGATGGAGGTTGAGGCGGGACCAACTGTGTGGGGAGCCCTGCTACATGCTTGCCGCTTACATGGGGATGTGGAGATCGGAGAAAGAGCTGCTGAGAAGCTGTTTGAACTGGAGCCCGACAATGAGCACAACTTTGAGCTTCTCGTAGGGATTTACGAGGATGTGGGAAGGATGGACGATGTGAAGAGGGTGAGGATGATGATGGCTGAGAGAGGGTTGGATTGGTGAGAGTTCTTTTGCAGGCTAAGATAAGATGCACTAAAAACAAGACGCACTTGTCCTAATGCTTCCCCGTCGCAGCCTTTTTTCCTATCGATTGTAATTATCGTTAGGACACTGTACTTTCATCTGGTTGTTAAAGCAATCTCCCAAATGATCATTGACGGGGAATTATTATTATTTTTACTAAAAAAAATTACAGGTTACTGTATGTCAAATCTTTCTTTTTTTTTTATCCCCTTGTCATATGTCACGACGACATGAATGAATGATGCTGGAACCCACATGTTCAACTCCAACTGCCACCACCCGAAGCGACCCATGTGAGGAGGTTCTCACACGTCTACCAGTCTGACCACGAGATGTACCGGTGATCTCTATCACAAACCCTAAAACCCCGAATAATATCGTCTGCTCTGTCGAGGAATCCTAATAAATAACTAATTCTTTGACAATGTCTGAGGCATGCCTGTGTGTCATTGTGTACTGGTCCAGGCGATAGATATGCCCATCCCCAGCGAAAAATATCTGCTCCATCATTTATGCTCCTTCCCATAAATCGAGGTCGAGAGAGAGAGAGAGAGAGAGAGAGAGAGAGAGAGAGAGGGAGAGGGGGAAAACATTTTCCAAATCTATCAATTAATCAGTCCAACGACTACGATCAATCTTCTTACAGACCAGAGGGTGCTTTCGAGCTAGTCTGATCAACAAGTCTAAAATCAATAACTGAATGCAACTTTCTCGTCCTATATAAATCAGTGATTATAATTGCCCATTAGTGGTCGATATTACGTCTAGGTTGTCGGATTATACTACGAGTCATTATACCCTAACATGTTACATGTACATATATATATATAGCGCAATTTCCGCTAGCTCTATTAGAATATATATATATATTTGACGTTTGACGGTGTGAATAGCACAAGTCAAAAGTTAGTAACCAGAGTAGTAAGTGCTGGGAGACGGTTCCAATTTTTGTCCTCGTGTTCACAGCTTCCCTCTCCTGTCGGTGTGCTTTGAAATATCTAATATATATATATATATATATACACACACACATAATTGAACGCAATAGCAGAAATTTTCAAGATCGGACGTCGGCCGTCTCAAGTTGTTTTATTTCCGATTATTTTATTTTGTTTTGCACGGCTATTAATATTGCTGACTTGCCGGAAAATTCAGTCCACAGCATCTACCTTTAAAAAGAAAAAAAAAGAGAGAGAGGAGAAAAATATATCGTTGCACGGCAGCACTTGTCGGCAAGAAAACACTGTTATTGGGATGAGAATGGGCTATACATATGTATATTACGTCGAACGGCCCGATAATTTATTTATTTTTCTTCATAATTTTTATCTCCACAAACACAAAATTTTAAAATTAAAATGGAAATTAATTTAAACTTCCTGCAAGCCTAATTAACTTTTTTTTTTCACTTCGTTTCATTTACTAAAAAAAATAGTCGTACTCAACTTGTGGATCATATATTTATATATATGTATAGCAGCAAGTTATTTTTCACTAATAAATTAAGGGTCCCATATAGGTTTTTTATTTTAAAAAATAAAATCAGTATCCATAAGGCAGCGGGCAAGTCCTCCAGTCGGCTACAGAGAGAGATTAACCAGTGGCCAAATATGATAATACTCTTCTCTCTATAAAATCCAACTGCAACCGCTCTGACTCATTGCTCACTGGGTCATCATCCTTTCCTTTCTTCCCTCATCAAGCGTCCTCCTCTCTCCTCTTCTCCACCCAATAGGTAGCTAATACACCCTCAAGGAAAGGATATGGCAATGATTACTAAGCTCCCCTTTCCCGTCGTCGTCCTCGTCCTCGTCCTCGTCCTCGCCCTCCCGTTAATTTGCTCTGCCGCGAGAACCTCAGGCGGCAGCAGCGGCACCACCACCACTTTCATCAAGTCCTCTTGCGCCACTACCCGCTACCCCGCCCTTTGCGTGCAATCTCTGTCCTCCTACGCCAGCGCTATCCAGCAGAACCCAAAACAGCTGGCGCAGGCGGCGCTGTCGGCGAGCCTCGTGAAGGCCCATGCGGCCAAGGACTTCGTAGTGAAATCGACCAAGTTCAGGGGACTGGGAGCGAGGGAGTACGCGGCGATCAAGGACTGCATGGAAGAGATGGGGGACACCGTGGACCGGCTGAGCAAGTCGGTGGAGGAGATGAAGGGGATGGGGAAATCCAAGGGGAGTCAGGAGTTCCAGTGGCACGTCAGCAACGTCCAGACTTGGGTGAGTGCGGCGCTGACCGACGAGAACACCTGCTTTGATGGGTACTCGAGCAAGGCGCTGGACGGACGGCTGAAGACGTCCATCAGAGCACGTGTGCTCAACGTGGCCCAAGTTACCAGCAACGCCCTAGCGCTCGTCAACCGGTTCGCTTCCAACTGATGAGATGGGCTTTGATTAATATAATAACAGGGCTTCGACCGGTCGAGCCAACCATTTTCCTTCCGGTTATCTCAATGTATAATACACATAATAGTGTGAGCAAATGGAATGTTTTGATCTGGATTGTACGTTGGATGGATATAGAACGCAATATATGTGTGTGTATATATATATATATATGCCCTGCGCGAGGAAATGTTGAAACAATTGGTAATATATCATCAACCGGGAAAACTCTAATCATCATTAACTTAAAAGAAGTGCCTATATACATCACACGATAGACAGCTTACACTCTTTTTAAGTAGTACTGACCTGAACGCAGCTTTTTCAGTAGTACTGACGTGCAAATTCCTTTTTCTCTTGACAATGCATATGTGATGTTTGTGCCAACACATGCGACGATTTAATATTTAATCAGTCATTACCTTTTGTTCAGCTATCTAACCTTACACGGTATAATGATTTGAGAGTTGAGGGACAATCGTCTGTTGCCTAAGATCCATCCACACACACATACCGGACAGGTTAATTAGATGATGAAGTTGGGAGGATTTATTATTGAAGTCTCTTCTCAGTCAGATCCCTTTCTGCCCCGCTTGTGACGGGATGTAGTTACCAATTAGGAATAGGAGTTGTAGTAGTAGGACCAGTTTTGATCCCGTGATTTACGGCTGTCGAGAATGAATCGGATTCATCTTGGACCTCTTTTTCTTATGATTAATTAAAAAGTTAAGAAAAAGGGCTGTCAGATCTCGACAAAATTTGGGTTGAGATGAGACATTCGTCAATCAATCTCTAGAAATGCGGCGGCCCTACCGTCCCCACGCCTTCCAACGACTGTTCGTTCCCCCTCTCCTTTATCTCTGGCCAAATCCTTCCTCTAATTTCTTTTTTCCCATTTTTGTAATTACTCAAAAAAAGAAGAAGAAGAAGCAAACTCTCAATTTTCTAAAGGAGAATATTTTTAATTAAGGAAAACGCAAACCCAAAAACTATCATGGAAACTACAGCCGACGCCCACGAGGATGAGGATGGAGCCTATCCCCCCTTTCTTTTTTCTTTTGGAGGATAAGCACACTGTGTTTTAATAATAGCATGCGTTAGGTTATTCCTTCTTCTTTGTATGTGCAGATTAAAATCCGGCGTATTCCACGAGATTACGTGCTAGTTCACCTCTCTTAAAAGATAATCAAAAGTAATCCGATTCATTATGTTAAGTATAGTACTGGGCAAGATTGGACAAAACATTAATACAGATCTAAGAGAGTGTTCTAATCCGCCTCAGCCTCTCTGTTTCATCAAGGCAATCAGAGTAGAAAAGAGCCTCTCTCTCTCCTTCTCTCTATATGTATATATATATATATATATATATCCATTTATGATTGCTAACTAGATGTGCAGCAAAGAGGAGACCGAAAGGCTTGGAGAGGACGCCCATCATGGTTCATGCCAAGACACAGATGTGACGTCTCAAAGTCATACCAGACACGAGTAACCGTAAGAACCGAGGTTCAATTGGACTTTTGAAACGTGCCTCATGGCCATGGGGGGAGGTCAGGTCAGGTGGTGGGTCATTAGTAAAATTAAGTTCATGTTTGTGACGAAAGAAGGCCAGCTCTGGCAATTTATTTATTCATAAATTTGAGTGAAAACGACACACAACCTCCCGCTAAAATCATATGGGGCATTAATCAAAAGGGGGTACGGGAAGGTTTACAGATACAAGAGCCATCCTCCTCCCTAAGCAAAAAAACAATTCCACTCAAAAAGAGACAAGATCATGTGCAGTGTGATTCTGGCTCCAACCAATCAATTTGATATCAAAATTAACAAAGTTCGTACTGAGATGGCGATCATCCACCAAAAACACATTCAATTTCTCATGGACAATCTAATCCATTATTTTAAAAAAAGATGTCCACAGTCAACATGCAATCAATCGGTGAGGATGAGCAAATTCTCCCCTTTCCTATCGTGAGCAACACATTTAGCACCAAGGAGATAGCTTTGGCTTCAGCTTTGGAGCTGTAGTCTCGGAGTGGAACCGTTGCAGTAGCATGCCTGCTCGATGATTTGCAACACCAGCAAAGCAAGTTCGACCGCTAAAAAAAATCTTGGGATGACGAGATCAAGTAAGAAACCACAAATTTGACGTCAGTTTCAACCAAAAATGAAAAAAAGGACCAAAGAAAGTCCCTACACCACATTTACTGCAGCTTCTCGTATATCCTTCCACCCCCCACAATAGAATCCACGTTACCTTTACATATATATATATATATAATTTATATTTTCGGCTTTTCTTAAAAACCGAGTGTCAATCTCCACCGTCTCCTCCCCGGCCATAACCTGAATCCCAACCACAATCACTTTTCCACTTTCTCAACTGGCAGATCTCCCTCTCCTTTATTCGAGAAATCATGCACGATTTATTTTGTGCCTCACCCTATCAGTATCATTCCATCTCTAAAACATGTCAGAGAGTGACCAACTCCTAGTGTTATGATCGAGCATGCAGCAGAGGGACTCTGAAATGTCATTGATGTTCAAAACCAGAAGCACAAGAGCGTCGTCAGCCGAGAATTTTCTACCCACGCAGTGCAAGATACGAAAGTAGAGTGTGAGAGGGTGCGACATGATTCAGATGGGACTTGGGATCATGTTATCAAGCAAAGTTACCAAAGCTTGGAGCAATCTTTGCTGATAGCAAGCACCGTCTGGGGGCCAGGAATATCCACAGAATAACAAAAACATAGAAGGGAATGGAGCAGCTTGCTGATATAGAATGCTTGGAAACACCATCAAGCATAAGAACTGCTGAAATACACCTTGAACAATGAATCTGCTGTCAGCTAAAAGTTACAACGCAAATACATTTGGCAACGCTTCAAAACAAAGGAAAGAAACAATTCCAGACAATCAAAGTGTCCCTACACTGTAAAAAGTTTCAAAACCTCTAATCCTGTCTAAGTACCCTTCCTATAACTGTAAAACAACTCACTGCAACAGTCAACTTGAAAACAACACAAGCAAACCCACCCCCGTTAGATCTTGCGATCATCACCAAGTGCCCAATAAGAATATCAGCAGAGCATGAAAAAATGTGCCAAGAGGGCCCAAAGAATTGTCGAGAGCAGCCATAATTTCCCAGGTGTGATGATGATTGCAGATGAGTGCACCTGGGGCCTGAAGGAAATTATAGGGAAAAAATTAATTGGATTAACTAGTAATGAAATTTAACAGAGGCGGAGAATGATGGAGAAAGAAGGGTAATGGCCATACTTCTGCAAGCTTGCCAGAGCTCCACAGTAAAGAACATTATCAGGCGGTGCCATCTCCGTTTCACCATTTTCCTCAGGATTCACAATTCTCATGTAAGTTTCTTGCCCGAGATACCACCTATCAAGATTCTCTGTTCTTATATTCCACGCTCCTGGACTGTCAAGTGAAACGAGGACTGCCGTCCAACCACCAGCATAAACCTTTACATGAAGTATGACAAAATCATAGGAAATGAGAAAAACTTCTCACTCACTTACATTGTCCTGCTCTAGTTCCACTATAAGCACACAAAATGAAGCAAGGGACTCACCTGTATCGTGGACCGAGAAATTGCATCCCATCTATTATAGGAACCTCTGCTGTTCTCTGTCCAGTCACCATAATCCATCCTGCATTATGTGATCAATAACAATTTTGGAACTAAATAAAAACCACAAGAATATGCATGGTGGTAGGTAGGTAAGAAAGATAAAACAAAAGCTTACCCGACTACAAAAAAGGAGTAACCATCAATGTGAAAGCCCTGCATTACAGTGTCATTGTTCTGAAATATGACTTCAACAAACCCCTTATATGTAGCATTGATCAGAGATATGTCTGTCTTGGGAGGCCGATCAAGTGGTCTACTTGGAAAGTCCAGTTTATAGATTCCCTTCACATTATGCTGATCAGCAAGCCTAACTGGTGTAGTCAGATTGTGGAATGAGATACCATTGAGTGTCGCTTTCAGTTTCCCATCAATCTTAACTGGTGGTACAGCCTTTAGAAGGTATGTATCTGTCACATTGATCGAACCATAGTGAAAAGAGCCCTGAGGATTTGGTCGAGCCCCACTAGCAGTTACATTTTGCCTGGTCAACAGGAAGAAAAGAAACGTGACATGTGTCTTCATTGAGAAATACTCTCATAGTGAATTTATTCTAATGATTCAATGAGAAAATAATCAACGATTAGTTGCAACTAGGACAGACAAAATAAACTCTTTGGAAGGAATGTGATCAACCTTCAACTTAAGAACAGACAATGCAAGAAGAGATTGAGTGAACATATGGTCACGCCATGAAGGCATACCTGATGGACCTCGCTTGGTTCATGGACATTGTCTTGTCATAGACGTCATTAGGTGGATCAGGTAGAGGACCACTAGCAGGTCCTTTGGAATTAGAGTAGTGCAAGACACCAACACCAGTGACTCTCTGCCAAAGTGATGCATTTACAAACCTTGCACTTGCAACAATGTAGTAATCGCTACTCGCATTTTGATCCATCGTAACTAAAAAGGAGAATGACTGCCCAACATGAATATCCAAGGTCGTGTAGTTTTGCTGCACCGTATATGTACCTTCTGTTTCCACTAAGAGAAGGTTATGATTCTGAATCCTAAAATTCAGACTAGTTGAAGTACCAACATTGTGCACTCGGAATCGGTAAGTCTTCCCTGCAGAGAAGTGATCATGTTAATCTATCTTTCGTTAAAAAAATGAGCAAAACTCATTCTGCACGAGGCCAGCATTTACGGACCGGATGAATAAATACAATGTTTCCACATATTGGACAAGATACATATCACTATGGTACAACAATACTAGAAAACAAGTTTTCAGCAATCATTGTCAAGGCAACAACCTAAAATTGAAGCTTGAGATATAAGATGAGCTGAAACAACATTGTTTAGACCTTCATACAAGAAGGAATATACTAACCTGGTTCAACATTTACAGTTTCATATGATATGCCAGTGGGCACAAGTGAGGTGTTGTATCTGAACGGCCCCTTTCCATTGATGAGAACACCATCCGGAATCCCAAGATCTTTTCCAGCATCAAGTGCAGACTTGAGTGCCTGAAAGAAAGAAAAAACACATTCAATTCTTTCCATCAAACTCAAGTAAAAAGAAGCCACAAGTACACACCAGCTAAACTAAGAATTATCAACTAACCGTGTGATTCCGATTGTACCAGTCACCAATCATTAATATGACATCCCCATCAGGCTGTCCAAAAGGAATGGGAATAACTTCCCTGTTATTGATGATGAAGGGGCCAAAGCCACCTGAAGCTCTTTGCAGGTTGAGCGATGGGAAGTAGAAGAAGCTACCAATCTGATCCTTCACCTGGAAATTGTAGGTCCAGTTCCACTTTGCAGGAATTGGACAATTGGTGCCGATAACACCATCTTGCCATGAATTCTTCCTCATTTGAATCCCAGGCCTGCCATAAATGTTGAACCAATTTCACTCAAACAACTCTGCAAATATAAGCAGGCAAATGACTTCTCATCAAACTTACCATGTTATTAGAAGGGGTTCATCTAGGCCATTATGGACATTGACTACAACATTGTAATTAGTAGTGGCATTAATAGTAGGCCCTGGAAACTTCCCATTAACTGCTATAACCTGCAATTGACACGGTGTTTGCAGATAATTCCAATCAGCTTTTGTACTACTAAGCAGACTAGGTATTAACCGGATAATGGATGATTTCTAAGAACACTAGATAAATACAACATATGTTGAATTTGTTGTATGCGTTGGAGAAATTGACCAGAAACTCCTTGCTACTCACAATTGAACCAGCTATATATACAATCCGTTTGAAAGAATTGAATGTAGCTAGATAATGTCCCACAAATTATTCGCAGATTCAAACATGTCAGTTACAACAAATCATATAATACGTTCAAGTAGAAGAAATCAAGGAATAAGAAGAATGTAGAAACAGCCAAGTCCGCCACCTTTATCTGCCATTAGCCACACAAACATCCCACTAAATTTGCCCGGGAGATACCACTAACTGACCAGAGACACTAACTATGACAATCCTGGGAAACAAAAATGTTGATGATTAAAAGTGTCAATTGCAGTGTTAATCTGTACACGAACAGATTGAAGAAAACCGAAATTGCTTATCAAACCTCCACACTTCAGAGAGAGAGAGAGAGAGGCAAACAAATACACAAAACCCCATTTCGGATCAAAACAAAAAACCGAAAGTCTTCCCACACAAATTGCGTGTCATGCAGATCAAATGGGCATTGTATAAGCTGATGTGAAGGGGAAAGAGAGACCTGCTGAGAAACACCGAGGGGCGATGCAGTAATGTAGCTGAGTTTGAAATCATAGAACACGTAAGGATCGGCAGCAAAAGAGAGGCTAGATAGCAGAGCAATGAGGATCGCATAAAACAGACATAGTCGAAGCAGAGCAGCCATGGATTGAAGCAATGTAAGGAAGCAATTGGGATCTAGAGGGTGCAATGTAAAGCTATTTCTCTCGCTGCGAGTAGTCGACTTCACATTGTCAAAAGAAACAGCACTAGCACAGACACGCAGAGAGAGAGAGAGAGAGAGAGAGAAAGAGAGAGAGAGAGGGTGAATGAGCGTCTGTGTGGTTTCTTGACTTTGTTTTGGGTTTTTGAAGGAGAGGAGAAGAGTGGACACGGAATGGTAATTGCCCTAAAAGTAAAACGGCTTAGTTATTTATTTATTTATTTATGGGGACACTGGGCTACCGGTTACCGGCTACAGCTGTTGTGCTTGTAGCCCCGCCTCAGTCACAACCAGGGAGGGTTCATAAATTTTATTTCTTTTTCAAATAAAATTGTTGGTCAACGGTTCGTGATTATTATTTCTTTAGCAGACTATTATCCTATGTATCCCTTTAACAATATCCAGTAATTGAGAATAATTATAATAGTAACAACTCAACATTACAATTAAATCTTTCAAATTTTACAAATATTGTCCGAACATTTAAGCTCTTCTTTGAGCTTCTTCTCGTAATTTTAATTAAAAAAAGCTTGATTGAGATTGAGAAATGGAGTTAGTTGGCACAAGAAGATGCATCCTTATGGAGCTAATTATTGAATTATTTGAGATGGGGTGATTTTTTAATGTATATATATATATATATATGAAATCTTCACAATTTAATTATCAAGTTTAAAATTTCAAAGAATAGGAGTTGATAATTATCTTTAAAAAAATCGCCAAGACTAATTATAAAAGTAATTATTCTCACATGTTGAGCTTTATTTGGCTAAGTTCAGACTTGTGTAATCCCAAATATTTCCAGCTATTTTATGCTCTATTTTTCATTTTAGGTGAGAAATCATAAATGAAATTGGAGAGAATTCCTTCTTTTTTGGGATAATTAAATTAGAAGAGATGATTTATGGGAGGATGATTGATTGAGAAAGGTATGAAGCGTTAATGATGAGAATTGTAAATGGTACCTTTCGCCAGGAGGAGGATAGAGTTGGATTTTTTTATAATTAAAAAAAACCCTTTTCTTTCACAATAAGGGTTGATTTTCAGTTTTCATAATATCGTTTTTTCTCTTGTTTCCAAGTAATCAACCGGCAGTAGCCGGTGGAAGGGAGGGAGGGAGAGGGAACGCATGGGCAGCCAAAAGTCAAGCTCACACGCAGTAACACTGACACTGTGCACAAATTTCGCCTCTCTCTCTCTCTCTCTCTCGTCGCGCTTTTAGGACTTCCAACGTTCAGATTTCTCCGCATCACTTTGGATACTTTGGATGCATTCATTGATTCATTCATTCGTTACTTCCCCAACCTCGCTCCCTAGCCCCAAACCCCCCCTGGGCGTGGTCCCACACCCAACCCCTTCTGCTCTATTGGCCTCGGCAAGCGAAGCCCATCCATCCGATTTCACACACAGAAACATCTCGCGTTAACCAACGGTCAAGATCTTCCCAATTAGACGGTCACGGTCTCACGCGGGGTACCCATCCGAGTGCGCGAATCGCGGAAAGTTGGCGTGGGAGATACGTGGCGACAGCTGGCGGATATTGATTCGATGTTGAGCCATCGAAGGAAAAGGCGACGAAATTTGTGCAATAAATCCGTAGAAAATCGTCAGATTATCGTAATCAAAGTAAATTGGGTAACTGAGATGACAAGGCGCCCGGACTTACCGAGTTTGTAGAGAGGGTTGCAAGTTTTTGGACAAATATGCTTTAGTGAATCCTGCTTCACAGTGACAGGATGGTAAATCAATTAATGAGATCTTACCGCAATCAGACACACTGCAGTCAAGTCAAACCATCATTTACTTACTTTCCAATAGTCGATCAATTTTTATTTTCATTTAAGTAGAAACAAATTTGGAATTTAGGCCACACTTTGTAAGCACCTATATTTATCTCCTTTTCTCACCCGATTATATATAAGTAACAATTGAAAGACGCGTGTATATATATATATATATATGTGTGTGTGTGCGTGTATGGTATATGAAATCATACATTAATTAAAAGTTAATGCATGCAGCATAAGGATTTAAAATCTTGCGGCAAGATTATGTCGTATGGTTCTGACGAGGCAACACGTAAAGCTGCGCACATGGCTGTGTAACGGGTCGTTTTGGATATAATTGCTGGATGTTGTTTGTTTATAATTAATTAATTAGCCGTTCTGCCTGCATTCAATATACGTTTACGTATATAATTATAATATGAGCAGTAGTAAGTAGTACACCAACCACTCGCATTGCCCAGCTTTTCAGTAGTTACATATAAAATTGAAGGAATCCTATCACCCCCTCAACTCGCATTCTTCTCATATCCCACGCCACCGCGACCCCCCACCCCACACCACGCCGCCCGCCCCACCCCCCCACGGCGTCCCGGCCATGACAGATCTTACTGCAGGCAGACAAAGCAAAGCGTGTCAATGGGTGCTTTATTACTTTCTTAATCACACTTATATGCATATTAAATATATGGTTAGAATAAGGAAAGCACATTACCAATCCCTCGAATCAAATACATTAATTCAAGGACTGATAGATTGTCATTATGTTAATGTTTATTTGGCTTATGATTTTAAGGTTGTTTAGTGATTAATTGCGCTTAGCAAAGACGTTGAAGTGTTAGGTACAATACAAAGATGGACTTCCATATTTCATAAAAACATTTAATCATGAAAGAAATTTATAAGAATATATGAATATAAGTAAATAGGAGATTACACCAATACAAATATATATATATATATATATGTAGCAGAATTAAGTATAGTGAGCCGACGCCCCGCCATTCACTGCGTTTAGTCTTTGAAAGTACGATAAAACTTCATCCATCCTTCTCATTCATATAAGAAAAAAGGAAACTTCTTTTCTTCGCGCAGGTTGCAAGGTGAAAGCCACTTGCGTCGTCAGGCAGGGCGGGGCATGAGCATGAGCTTGGCGGTAAGTCCAACAGAGTCAAAGCTTCCGACATGTGCACGAAATTTCAAGTGCTTTGTCAGTCATTAAGTGGGTCAATTATCGGATTTGGAGATTTCTGTGGCGCCGGCTTCAATCTCGAGAAAGTTACATTATTCATTCGTCCTTAATATTAAAATAAATAAAAAGGGCTAAGTTGCTGGTGTCTTATGTGGGTTTTTTTAAATAAATAAAAATGAAAATCCTACAAGCTTCTAGACCCTAAATTTTATAATATAATATATAATATAACATACGCACCCAGTGAGACCCCGATGGGCCTTGGCGTTGTAGATGATCTTACAGCCCGTTCGGTTCCGTACTGATTCATTAATCACATGCAGATGCAGACGCAGTGCAGAGCTACCATGAAATAGCCCCTAAATGCATGAGCTTCCGAGACAGGGCCGGTAAATTGCCTACTGGGCCGACTGAATAATGAGCAGATAGAGACAACCACGACGAGTTGCTCATTCTCCTCTATGGGACCACCGAGTACTGTCAGCATTACGTGTTTCAAGCGTCTAATTTAGTTAGTGCTGCTGTGATCTCTCCTTATAATAATTGAGGCATCGTCATTTCGTCACCTGGCGTATCGACTAACCATTGCCGCCCCTTAACTACCTGTTCCAGAGAATTTATACTGCAAAACTGAATTTTGACCAGAATTATGGGACCTTAAGTCCAACGGTCATCTAAGTAAGTCCAGTCCCCAGTAATGAAGGCTTTGTGATGGTCCACACTGCAGTATTGCTCTTAGCACGGTTAATTTTAACAGATCTTAGCTAAAAGAGTGAATTCAACAGAGACAACCATGCAACGGCTCAATCCCCTCCATGCGATGGATGCATATATATATATGTTTAAACCTAACGGGCCATTGGATGAAACGTATGGACAGCCCCAAGAAAGTGGACAATAAGCTTAACATAGCCACAAGAGTACAGAGACTTACCAGAATACACATCCATTCACCACATCTCAAACCTCACCCCCCCCCC
>CXYZ01005376.1:1418554-1478144 GCA_900006705.1 Sonneratia caseolaris
CCCCCCCCCACCCTTATTCCGAAAGCAAGACCAAACATTAGCACACACCAGAGAAAACAAGATGTTCTACGGACATTGTAGATAAAGATTACAATGCGATAATGGTAATAAACTGGCAAGCTCTTCCGGTTCTACCTCTTGTCTACATTCCTTGATTTCCACAAGCCTTAGACATCAGATGATGCTTGATCTTCTTCCTCTTCGAGCATCCTTACAATCTGTGTCACACCTTCAGCTATCTCCTTTTGAATCACACCATCAGGCACATCAAACGTCCTCCTCTTCATAGAGAGAGACTTCAGAGACTTCCCTGAAGGCCGAGGGTCCACCACATCTAGCATGGCTTCAAGCTCATCCAGTATTGACTTCTTTGATGCCCTCACCATCAGATCAGCGCCCTAAAATTGAAAGACCCCATTACCTCTGAGACAGTCCTCTTTTCAAATAGTACAAACCTCAAAACCAAAAGAAATCATTCAGCCTGAACCATTTCAATCTCAAGAGACGCCATTTTGCACTTCCCTAACTGCACCGATGATAAAAATGTGGAGATAGGTGATCGCTCCACATCTCATCTGTACACCTAAGCAGGAGCTTCAGTTTTATCCAAGAAACTGCAGAGCTTATCTATGTTGGTAGAGGCAACAAAAGTTAATCATGGAAAACCGGAAGAATAAAATTCAGTTCCACTAGCTAATAAAATGCCCAGTAGAAACATGAGGATAGCAGGTTCATGCATCCACAACACGAAGTACATCAACATGGGAAGTAAGATGAAGAACGTCATGCCGCCACCAAAAATCCCACCGACTAGCCTAACACTTAAGGAGATGCTATACAACGAATAAAGACAGAAACGGTAAAGGGTTCAGATTGTATCCAGTAACCGGAGTTTGTAGGCGTGATTCTAGCAAAACCAAAGTCCAGACTGCAACAAAAAAGGCAATACCTCAATAGCATCAACTGTAAGGAGCAAGACAATGATCCTTTCAGAGAACCTCTGGCATTCCTCTGCATCACGAGCTATCCTACGGCGGTAGGAGAAATTATTGAACAGCGCTCTGATCTCCTTCAGTTTAGCTTTAGCCACGGCAAGATCTTTGAGGGCACGAAGAGCACGGGATCGGCGTACTAAATAAGCCTTGAAGCTCATCTGGATCAACAGTGCAGCATCCTGAGGAGACAGTTCCTTGTTCTTTCCCTTTGCAGCTCGAAGAGCCCCAGCTCTCTTGGCAAAAGCCTAACCAATTCACCATAAAGAGAAAATAATTCATGCTTTATCTCATATAAAATAAAATATAAGAAATAGTGAACATCACGAATCAGCAATATGCATGGGGGGTAATCTCCACTGCTAATCATCCACGTGTTACAGAGCAATGCATCAAGAATTTAATCAAACTATGGTGCAATTCGAGTGGCTTTTTTTTTTTTTTCGAATCTCAATCCGTTAAATCAAACCAGACTGGGTCTTCAAGTTGTTGAGCCCATAAAGGGACAGGATTCGTCCAACAAACCTGAAATGTTGACAGACGTTCCTCTTTACCGCTTATCGTTCATGGAAATGAACAGTCATTTTCTCGGGCAAATAGAATTAAACACATGAACTTGAAGTCAATCTGCCAAACAAGCATATCTGCTACGTCGACAAGAACATGTGAAGCAAACAGAAGTCGACGGATCACAACAATTTCACGTGAGTTCGAACAGATCTCAGCGAGTTGCTAACCAAAACGTACTCCCATGTAATGATGCTTTCATCAATTTAAAAAATGTTCGACTACTTGACAGATAGGCTACTAAAAGGCACAACAGAAAAGGATAGATATTTTACAGGAAGTAATTAAAGAATCACAATGTACTGCTAACTAAAACTGAAGTCTCTTGCTCCAAGCTCGAAGCTTCCTGGGAGACTGAGAACGACATCTTGCCTACGCAAACGATAACGCTTCAGAAAGTGCGTAAGCTTGAAAAGGACATTGTTGATTATACCTGTCTCAGAACTACAGTTCCATGGTCAGTGGGCTCCTCGATCTCCACCAAACGCGTGAAGGACCTCTCTTTCTTCTCCTTCTTCTCTTTCTGCTTCTTCTCTTTCTTGCCATTCTTCTCCTTCTCAGATCCCGATTCGCTGCTCTCATCTGCATCTCTATTAGATGCCTTCCATTTGTAAGTCCACGTGACAGGAACCTCCTCCCCCTTGTTCTTTAATTCTGCCGCCCATTTACAGCTCTTCCCTTCCTTGTGCTTGTGGTGATGGTGAGGGTGGCGGCGGCGGTGGTGCTTCTCCTGCTCATCCTTCGTTCCCTCTATCTCCGCCGTAAACATGTATTTTCTGTCGGCTTCCTTCCCCTTGATCTCCGCTGTCCACTTGTACTTGCGATCACCAGCAGCAATCCTCCTGGAGCTAACCAGACGGTCATACCTGGACTCCAGCGCGGAGACCCGGTCGCAAAGGCTCAGCAAGTAGGAAGGCTCTGGCAAGATCCGGTGGCGGATCCTCCTGTACAAGCTGAGACATGGGGTTTTTTCTACCTGGATGAGATCGGTGACGGCATCGAAGAGCTCGAACGGCATCGGCTCGAGGGCTAAGAGATCGACCGAGGAGATGATCCGTTCGTGATAGTACGGCTCGAATGCTAGGCTTTCGGGGCCGAACAGGAGGGGCGAGAGACAGTACGGCTCCATGGCTTCGAGTCTCCCGAACAGACTCATCGCTAGCTGAGACAGACGAGCGAATTCTCTTGTTACCTGCAAAGAGGATGTGGCTAATGTGGAGAGAGTAAGACGGTGATGGTGATGGTGATGATAATTCTTAGAAAGGTAGAGGGAAGGGGAGGTGGGTAGAAGAACAGCGTAGTGATGAGGAAGGGAGAGAAAGCGGAAGGGAAAGCTAACGAAAAGACAAGCTTTCTGCGCAGAACGAGGTCAAAAATCAGAACGGTGCCGCTCGGCCAGGGGCATAGTCGGGAATTCAAGTGGAACGTAGGACGCGTCCACTCTCCGCTGTAGGGGCTCGCCGCGTAATCTGGGGGGAATGGGTGGACGAAAATGGGCATCGATTGAGCAATGAATTACGAGGGTAGACGGAATCTTGAATGAACGGATATGTGCGAGTGCGATCACAGCACGATGGGAACCACATTGGGATGTCTGATCCTGTGGGCCCAATCCACCCTCTCCTCTTGTTCACATCTGTGGACGACAGCGGCGTGACAGAAGGAAGTAGGATACTAAAAAAATAATTTTTTTCTTTAAATACCAGAAATCTCACCATCAGATTATAATTTTATTTGAAATTTTATTCGAAAACATCTCTTTTTTTTTTTCATCACTTGTTAAAAAAGTGTAATAAAACTGTTAGTTAAAAACAGACCTTAATTTGCTTGGGCTCATCACCTCTGTCGTGGGCCTGGGCCATCAAAACCCGATGGCTGCTGTGCAATCAAAGAGAAGATGAGATGTGGTGGGTCCCCTCTCCTCTCCTCTCCTCTCCTCTCCTCCAGCTCTGCATCCGATGCTTCTGATTTCCTCGACCGTGCAAAGTGGACTTGGGTGCTGGGTTGGGTTGGGTCGGGTCGGATCGGACGTACTAACATAGACACCTGATCCTTAGCCCATATATATAATACATGCGATTGTACCGTTGTATTCTTTATATTGAATTTCAAATTTTATTTTATTTTATAAAAAATATTTATTTTTGAAATCTCAAAATTAAGACCAATATTTTAAGGAATTCCCCTTGTCGATGAGTTTCCAGATCTTACTCACAATCGATTGCTATTTTTATCGAACACATCACTCATTTTTCTGGTAACCATGCTTAAGGAAAACAAAAACAAACAGAAGGAAAATCAGCTAAAACGTACGGACCATTTTACTATCTAGAAATTAATACCCGTTAATAATAATAATGTGGATACTTTAGGGTAATAATCACTCCTCAAATTTCTCTCGAGATTAGGTTTGGTTTAGGACATCATCCGTAGCTTTAGTGAGACAGCCTCGATTTGGTTGCACGCCAATTTAGTGACCCCCTGTTTGATGACTACGTGTAATCTGGTCGTTGGGGGCTAAACATTCTATAATCTATTATTACTTGATTACTGCATTTTCTTTCATATTAAGTAACAAACAAGGCTGGGGAAACATTTCTTTTTTATTTCAATTTTAATCTTTAGCCTAGAGTATTGAATTTGTATTGGGAGTGTACATGTGTGCACGCAGCCCATCAGCTCGGTCAAAGTCAAATATCTCGGTACCTTGGTTTGCTATTCAAGCCTCGAATGTACGTAGTTATCAAAGTTATTTCACGGTGGCAGAGATTACTATTCCCCGACCATCTAAAAATTGTTGAAGTTAAGTCAGCTAAAGCCTAAGGGAGATGAATGAACGAGCACATGTATGTGCCGCTTGCTGATTAGGATCCGATACATTAATCCTCGCTCCTTTTTGTCCCCAAATGTTTCTGGGGAAAAGAAAAGGCCTTTCTTAATACATTCACGACAAGATGAATTAATAAAGGATAGCAATTTAAATGCCGATCTATACTTAATTAATTCGATGCTAATGGAAAGATCTTTACTTGCAGAAACATAAAATCGTATGTATATACATCCATGCCGATCAAAAAAGAGGAGTCACGCAGCGTTGGATGAAACTTCTGATCATAACCTCTGCATATATATATATATATATATATAGCATATGTTGTTAATCTCTTAATTGCTATATATGGTTAAAGCCCTAAGATATATATATATATATATCATCGATTATGGGAAGGAGGGTGCATTCTTGGCCTCGAATAGTCTGAGAAAAATCCGGGACTAGATTTGTTGATGCCGCTCTTTCGAGTTTGCTGTGGCTGAGGAAGTGAAACGGGACGTTTGGTTGAGGGGAGACCTGAATACCCTTCCCTATGATCGTCATGTTCAGTGCGAGACTCATGACTGGCCTTATTCTTCGTCTCTTCGTGAGCTTCCCTTGTAGTCCCAGGTGAACATCCGTTGCCTCCCAACAACATCATTTTTGTTCTCTCCACACAATTTGGATCATCGAGCTTTGGTTTGATATTGTCTTCATCCTGCACATGCATATATATATGGTGGGATTCGCAGCAGATCATCAAAATGAAATAACTTTTTTCTTTCATTCGACTATATATTTGTACATATATATCACGGATACATAATGAAATTTATCATCCCAGCAACCCAATTATAAGGCAATTAAGTGGGGGTGCCAAGAGAATGTGATAACAAAAGTCTAATCTATAGGGATCGGATTTGAGATTGTTCTGGTCTTATGCGAATGGGAACAAAAACAAAGGCACCTAGCGTACCATATAACTTGTACAAGCAAAACCAAACGTATAAATACCTTGCCAGCAGAAAGATCAAAGTTGTTCATCCTCATGATATCAGCGCTCCCATCAGCTTCTTCATGCGGCAGAAGACGAGCACCGGCATGTGCAAGATGCATGCAAAGGCAAGGGATGAGCAGGAGCCGCAGAGAAACTAGCAAGGACATGACGAGGATAGCTAGATGATCTATCGTTGTTAATGCAAGAAAGTAGATCCAAGGAGACTGAATTAATTTGCTTTCTCTTGTAACTTTATATCGTATCTAGACCTGTCTACTGTGTAGATGGACAGAATGCACTAGTGATAAAGATGAGGAGCTAGATGGGGGAGAGCCAGCATATATATATATACTATTCTTGAATGCGCATTATTGGGTAGCTCAGCCAAAACTGGCACACGTAGCTTTCATGGTGTGGTAGAATTGAGAGACGGAAAGAGAAGAGAGATAAAACAAGGGGGAGGCTGTTGTATAAGATCGGATCAGATCAGATCAGATAGAGATCAGAAGATGGAATAGATGAAGGAAAGGGAGAGTGATGGGCGCTGAGGCTTGAATGTGGTCTCCCCCTTGTCCCCTTCAACTCTCACCATCAGAAACTAAGCCTGAAAAAGGTTTCACAATCCCGACAACTAATACTATAAATGATGAAAAGAAAAGGGAGCCCCGGAAAATAGATAGACCTCCGAACTTATATATAGAAGTTATATATATCTAGATGCACAGATAGCTCCCTTATGAATTAGTGTGCAGTGTAGCGTAGATCCACATATATAGGGACTAGCATAGCTAGAGATGTAGGCCAACCCACTTCCTCTTCTTATGAGAAGCACGCACACGACTCCAAAAGAGAGACCAAGTGTGAAAGGGCTGTTCCAACAGCTTCTTCGGATTGTCTTCATTCCATCATTAGTTAGTGTCTGTGACACTGTTTATTTTCAGCCGAAATGAAATCCCAGTTATGTATTGATAGAAATTTTTTACATATTAACAAAAAACAATCCAATCTTTAGTTGGGATTGGCTTGGGGGAAGGGTTATCCTGGTGCGTGTTCCTCGTTGTATGATGATAAAGGGAATTAGCACAGATTTGACACTCTTTTTTTTTTTTCTAATTTTTAAAAAAGTAACCCATCGTCAAACTTTATTTGCTAGACATTTGATATTTTAATGATAATATTTCATCGGTATATATTACATGATACTTAAAATTTTTATAACTTTAACAAATGCATATTCAAATCAAGAAAATTAACTCAATAAAAAGTGTAATTTTTTAAATTATATTTTTTTCTTAATTTATAAGACTCAAAATTAATACTACTATTAAAGGGAAAAGTGTTAAATGACTCTTTACGGGGAAGAATATAGTGGCAAAGCAAGGATAATTTCGACCACTATTAACTTATATAAGAACACATATATTTAAAATAAAATAAAAATAAAGAATATGAAATTTTTTTATAACCTCCTAATTCTTAATTTAAGATCTTAGCCAGCACCACTAGATTAAAACTATTCCGCCACTTTGGTAGATTCTAATGATAATGGTCAAAGAAACAACTTGTATAGATAGATAGCATCATGGCCTCCAAATATAAGGGCGATAATTCTGATTAATTATCGCACTCCCAATGGTTGATGATTAACTCGAACGTCGCCTGTTTGGCGCCACGAAGAACTTTGATGGTGTCATTTCAATGAGTACGTCGACAATTTGAAGTCAAATCCCGACTACTCTTTTTTCGGACAAATCAATAGGTGGATTAATGGGGAAGCGTGGTTCAAGGGACAGAGAAATGTAAAAAATTGTCATATTTTCTTTTTGTGTTCAATTCGACGGTTAATCGGGCTTGAAAGTTGGTCGATAATCGGGAAACATTGTAAAACACGAGGATTACTGTTTCCCAAGAGGCAGCCCCAAGCCCGCTGTAAAATCTTTTGTTTGGTCAATATTTATTTTCCGGCATATAGAAAGTTGAAACCTCCAAAATATAAAGACAAACGCAAGGATACAAGAGCATGTTTCATTGGTTTCGGTCCCTCCTCTGTTTTGTTTGTTCCGATTTCCGCCTCTGTTGCCGGGTTTGCCGCTCCTTGAACACCGCCGCCGCCGCCATACTCCACCGTCTCAGTATATCGGGGACCAATTCTCCATTATTCCTCCGAGGCGATAGATGCAACTAGAATTAAATGGAGTAGTCAACTGAAGAACACCAGTGAGGTTCCTCCCGCGCAAGCCGCCCATTATTTTATACGATTGCCATCCTATCTATAAGGTTGGTTGGAATTCACATTGCATGCAGCACAGGATCGATCGGGATGGTAGTCGAAAGCCAAAATTACCAATGTCAACCTTGTTGTGCCGAAAAGGGATCGAAGAGAGAACTAGACAACTTGAACATAAGGGACTGCTTCAGGCATAAACCCCAACTAGATAGATATACTGAATTTTATTTATTTTTACACGGATACAGCAAGATAGAATTATAAGCTTACAAAACATGTTCTCTCTTTTCGAAGGCATGACGGTGCTATGTGGAAAAGCTCAATGGGATAAAAGTCTGCCTGCAGCTCGCCAGGCTTCTAGCCTTAGTGACTCGGGAAACAAGTAGCAGTCTGCATGTACGTACGGACTTACAACTGCAGATTACGCTTTATCTTTGTGCCGACTAGAATGACTCCCGAAAACACTAACTCCGGTCCGCAGGTATGTGAAAAATGCCATCCGAAGGTTTTTCAATGAGCACGATCACTTAACATTTGAATTGCCCTTTTTAAGCAACATGAGATTCATTATGATTAAAGCATCCAACCTGTATGGTCACTGTTTACTGGATGTTTGACTTCTGATAAATTTACCTTCAGACACAAAAGCAGAATGGTGATTAGTAAGTACATAATACATTCGGAGCGAAATCCACCAGCTTAAGAAGATGAGCGGTCCAGTCCACGGGCCTGGGCCCATGAGCAATGTGTAATCTGCATCTCAAAGTTTGGAAAGCCGAGAAACAATTCCTTCCTGCAAGACCGCGAGGCTCCTTTCGTCGGTAAAGTTCGAGAAGGAGGACTGGACCAGTACCACCAAAGGAAGGAGGTGCGGTCGAATCGCATCTGAGGGTGTCGATGGGGATAATAAGGAGCAGTTTCTCGTTCATAGCGGGGACTGTGTGCGGGATCTACATCGCCCAAAATTATCAGATCCTCAACATCAAGAAGCTCGCGTACTCCGCCATTTTTAGGGCAAAGGAGGTGGAAGAGAAGTACCGCAAGCCCAAGAAAGCCGGTGAAGGGGATGAATAACCAAATGCTCGGGGGATTATAACTGATGAAAAAAGGTTTGATTTTTCTAGTAAATAATACGTGTTGCTTGCTGAAGGAAGCGACAGGTGGAGCCAGTTGCTACTAACATCCTCAATGGAAAGGGGATCCCGAATTTTGGGTTTTTATTTGGCGTTGCATTTCAAGCTTTGCTAGTTATGTGGGCGTGGCATACTGGTTCAGGCTTCTCCGTGAGTCTGTTCCTTTATGAGGCCAAAGGGTGGGAGTTTGTTTCTCTCGTATAGGAGACTCTTTTCAGGGATTGGAAAATCTGAACATTCATTTAAAGTCCATTAATTGTACGACTAGGATAGGATTCCGATACTGTGTTTTTTTTTGCCTTCGTTGACCCGGCATTCTTTAGGACAAGTGAAAGATCAGTAGCTGATGAGATTTTTGAACATGAGCATGCCTCTAATGAGTTAAGGATCCAATATGTAGTGAAATTTCCCCCACAATATGATGCCATGACAATTTGCGAGAACATTCATAAGGGCTGTGATATATTATACTGCTATACTTATGTTGTCCGAATGAATTCCAACTTGTTTAATGGCAGCTGTGTTGAAAGAAAAATTAGAATGAGTTGTGATGTTGTACTTTTCAAAATCTTGGCTCTGCAATTGATATGGTGTTGTATTGGAAATTTGATGGTACTCTCTAGTTTTTGAGATGCTTTGATTAGCATGACAAGAGAATTCACAGGCACGGTAGAGTATCAATGGTGCATATACAAAACGGACTAGTGAGCTGTGTCATCGTTTAACTAGAGAGGATTGAGCTTCTTTGGGCTGTGGTTATCTGATGTACTTGGGTGATATGGTCAATCGGTGATAATTTTGATCCCTTGCATTGTAGTCTATTTATTATTCCTTAATTTTGAAGAGATCATCTCATAAAAATTTTTCCTCGTACTGCTGGATGATTGAGCCAAGATTGCGAAGAGAAACCAGTAGTAGTCTGCAGTAGTTGAAACACAGCTCATGGGGCTTTGAGTGTCACTGAAGTTTGTACCATGCATAATTGCCCCACGAGGAGTAGGAAGGCTAGAGTTTATTAATTGGAAATTTACTGTTAGACGATTAAAGTAAATATAGGTTGTCTGATGCAGATATTGTTGATAGGGTCAATTCTTAGCATTGTGGAGACATACATTACGGTATCAACAGGAAAGATACACCGCAAAATTTTGGTGTGAAATTCATCAAGCAAGTCCTGCATGCTGAGGCAGTTGTATCTCTTATGGATTCTCTGCATAGTTGTTACCAAATGTGAATTTAAATTACATGAGCTTCCAATACAATCTTCTTTTCCATTTGTAACACCTTTGAGTTTGATATGGAAGTTGAGAATAAAGACTTGTTTTCTGTGAAAAACGAGTTGCTGATGAATTTTGAGCATGGTTTGAGTTGCTCTATGGAATTAAGACAATCGAGATCTTCATCAATTGCCCTTTGGATGGTTTTCCAATAGAGAGACACAAGATCTTCCCTAGACTTGGATGCATAGATGGTAGTTTGAGATGTATGTTATGTGCGTTCCTTTGATTAGCCAGTCTATTAGGACTTGACTTCTACGATTATCCTTTGGTTGAAGGGAGAATACTGATTTGTTGCTCGTCTTGAGTCAGCAATAATGCCCGTGTGAGCATGTACATTAACCATCGCAAATGAGGCAGCTTTATCTTTTGGCCGTTGCAAGAGTTTATAAATGCTTAGAAGAAACAGAAAGAAACGTCCTCTCTCTCCCTAGTCCCAACAGATTGGCAGACAGAATGAGGAAAACTGCTGAGGTGATGACCATCGTTGTAAGATCCTGCAAAGAGACCCACGAAGTACATCCCAGTGGAATGATCTGAAAAACAAACATAATGTTAGCCAAGCAGTGAAGATCTATCTTGACCGTTGAAGATTCAAAGAGTGGCTCTAGAGTTGGGGCGGAGCTTAATGTGTGTTGCTTTTAAACTCACAAATCTTTAAGTTGCGCCGACCTGTAAGCGGGACTCACTGCTTCATCTGTGCAAGTAGAACTCATGGAGAACACTTTCACATATTCTCTGACAGGGTAATGGTTGCCCAGATAAAGAACCAATGATGGACTGATTGTTTCCCTGCAAATAGCTGAACAAACACCGGAGATAATTCTTTTTTTGATCAGTAACACCAGAGATATTCGGTAGAATGAAATCTTTGCATCCTCTTTACATCGTAAAATGTGAGATCAACATATATTTTGATGGGATGCATTGTGGTCATTAGAGGTAATTTTGCAGGTCAAATGAATCCTCAATATCCCATGTCCAAAACAGAAGTCTCGCCCCGGGCTGGGGGGGCGGTCATGGGGTGATGACCCTTAACGTTGTTTTTGTTTAGAACGTTTATCTGATAAGACTTGCGCTACAGTCGGGCAGTATCTGGCTTGCCTGCGCTGCGACTGACCTTCGGGGGGAATCCCACACCGAATAACTGAATGAAGGAGGAGGCGGGGGAAGATTATGAATTCAGGGCTCATGGGGCAGGACAACATACTTACCTGGACGGGCTCAATGGGCGATCAAGAAGGCCCATGGGCTAGGCTGGTGACCTTCATTGCACTCTCGAAGGGGTGCCCGCTTAAGGTCGGCCCAAGTGGTCGAGCCTACGTCATAATTTGTGGCAGTGGGGGCCTGCGTTCGCGCGGCCCCTGCCTAACTAGTAGTTTAAATGATCAGGGGAGAAGACGCTTTAACATTTTTGGGGCTCTTCCATCTTCAGAGTCTCGACTTCTAAGATTCTGGTTCTGTGAACTAATTTAACTGTGCACAATTTTCTGCTGAAAATAAGGTTGTGGTATGTGAACTAATTATCTTATACTTGGTTTGTGGATAAAGAGAAATCAGGGAGGGAAAGTACGGCAAGGGAGGTCATGTCTGACAGGCCTGCGATTGCCAAGAAGATTTGCACAGGAGGGAAGGTACGGAAGAGGAGGGGGGGTGGGAAAGCGAGCTTGAAAGGGACCCCGACCCAAATGGATCGGACCGGTGAACAAACCGATGAAGACCTGCGCAACATGAAACGCGTGAATTTGTCTTCGTTCGAAGATGCCCTCGTCTTGGTTTTGGAACCTCTGCCAAAAGGAGGAAAAAAGGGCAAGCGTAAGCGTAGTACATTGGTCTTCATTGAGAGATTCACCGGTTATCAAACTGTCGGGGCTTCTTTCATGTGGTATTGCAAGAGGAAATTACCGAAAAATTTCTCCATTTGTGGGGTCGTGGATAGGGATTCCTCTCGACAGCATGAGGCAGTAGCAACAAATACAATTAAGCTTAAGTCTTTGCTCAATGTCACATTGCGCGCACTAACTGGCACAGACTATACAGTATACGTATATACAATCACAAAGGACCCAAAGCCTCTCACTCGTTAATTAAAAGGGGAGAAAGATTCTTTCCGTAACCCCACCCAAAAAAATAAATAATCATAAATAATACATGTTGCTCCCGAAAATATCAATCGGAGTTATTCCCACTCCCATGCCGTAAAAGAGGCAGGCTCATATATCGCTTGGGATGATGATTACAATGGCATGCACGCGTTCATCTGCGTGCCCATATCGTCCCCCCGAGTCCCACCGTTAACCACGCGACGGGGGAGACCCACCCTCGTGTCCCTGAATTGCAGGGGGCACTCCATCAAACTTCAACTATTGATCTCGATGCCCTACGGGACCTAGACTCCTGGATCTTTGCAGCAACCTCAGCCACAACTAGCCTGGTCAGGAGCAGGCCTGCCACCAGAGCCGCCGCCATCAGCATCACGAAGACCCCATTCCAGCTCTTCTCCGAGATGTAGCCCGTCAGCAGGGGCCCAATTGCGGCCCCCACAGACCCCGTCCCATCTATGATCGCCGTGACAGTTGCCAACGCCCTGGAGTTATCCCCCAGAGAGCAGTGAGTTCCCAGGTCGGCTGATACAGCTGTCGTGATCAGGGCATAGGGCCCGTTCACAAACATTCCCGTGATGAACATCAGCACGATGTTTACAGGCAGGGAAACGTAGCCGTAGGCTCTGTAGAAGAACAGGGCAGGGATTGCACAGTACATGAAACTAGCTGCTGTGATCGCCCGTGCATCTAATCGATCCGAGATATGGCCAGCCAGAATCCCTCCTATCACTCCTCCAACATCGAACAACGTTGACAAATTTCCTGCTGCCTCACTTGACAAATACTGTCCGTCTATGGCTGAGAACGCACCAGGGGGGATATACATATCAATAATATAACTACAACTACATACATACATACATACGTATGCGTGTACATATCAAAGAAAGGATAGTATGTCTGATCTATTCAGGAAAAAAAAGTGTCTGATCTGGCCACGAAGAACCTTAGACCAACACCTGATGTTTCTGTTACTTTTTCACCCCATTTTAGTGAAGGAAAACTTGGATAACGTTCTATAAAGCATGCTAAATTATGAGGCAGGTTTTGATGTGCGGTATAATCCATTTCTCTAATTCCTCATCAAAAGAAAACGGAACCGCACGGAACTAAGAGACATACCAGTGTCGCTAATGTAGAAGGGGAGCCAATAGAGGAATGTGTAAGCGACCAATTTAGCGAAAAAGAGGCAGAGCGCGTAAGGCGCAACTCCAGGAATCTTCCAGGCTTCTATGAATCCAACAGCTTTCTCCTTAACCCCAGAACCCGAAGCTAAAAGACTTTCTGTCACTTCATCGCTGCTCTTCTTTGGAGAACTCAAGTCTTCATTCCCATCAGCTCCAACGGATTCTGGACTAACTGGAAGAAGAAGAAAAACCACTAGACCGAGAAAGGCGATGAGCAGACCAGGGACCGCAAACGACCAACCCCATCCATAGCTAAGCATAGCTGAAGCAATAAGAGAACCAGTGATGTTCCCGACAGAAGTGTGAGCATTCCAGACACCCATAATCAGCCCTCTCTTTCTTTTCCCGCACCAGTTACCAACAACTGCCACCACTGACGGCCACCCTGTTGATTGGAACATGCCTGCGAGCATTTGAACTACCAAGAAGTAAACATATACATGTATATTCGCCCAATAGCCCACCCCGAACAGCGAAGTGAATAAACCAGTTCCAATCATTCCGAACATCAGAAATATCCTGAGGTTCAACCTGTCTCCCAATTGTCCGGAGCAATACATTCCCACAGAGTAGACTGAGAGAAAAGCCACGTCGAGATCGCCGAGCAACGAGGCCCCGTCCGACCCGTTAAATGGGGCCCAACCACTAGTAAGTGCCCGTGAAAACGGGGCCATTTGAGATGTCCTCCAGCGCGATAACCCTAAACCCACATCTGACTGTGGATCAAGCGTACTTTTGACCACGCTTGTAGTTTTACGAGCAGCATGGTAGCTCGAGTAAGCAACGAATGTTACAATCAATACAAGACTCTGGTAGGTTCGGTAGGAAAGAGGGGCTCCTTTTATGTACTCAACGAATCTAATTCCCAATGGCTGATCCTGCAGTGATTGCTCAGAAACAGAACCCATGAAACACTTTGTCCCTGGTTAGATTCAGTACGGCGAATCTGGAGAGAAAAAAAAGCGAGATTGTATTGAGAACCAAAAAATCTGTCTTGTTTGATAGAAAGAAAAAGGTTTTTATATCAATAAATCAGACTCTTGCCCTTAAAATCATGGACATTTCGTGTACATAATCGACGGAGTACATATTCCACATGAGACAGGGCAACTCCGGGGTTCCATATCAAGAAACGGAACCATCAAATTTCTTCAGAGAACCGACCAACTAACTAAAGAGAAAAGATCCATTTACCAAATGAAAATCCGTAGATTTGATTATGAGCTTACAGATATAACTCCAAATTTTAGTTCACGGACAGAACCCAGATAAGGAACCGTCTGTCATCCAGAGAACTGAACCAACGAAGAAGAATATACATGAAAATATCAAATTCTTCAACCAGCACTCTCAGTTGAATAGTCGTAAAACGTTCACCTTCGACTACTGTTCTGTTCCTTCAGTTCCAACAAGATGACATTGCCATCAAACCAAAGCAAAAGAAGGGATTCTGGTGAGAGCGGAACTCACAGATTATCAGCTCAGCAGCAACTCTGCTTCCTCTGCTTCTTAATATTCTCTCTCTCCTCTCTCTCTCTCTCTCTCTCTCTATCCGGTTCTTCAGCTCCCTACGCAACGAGAGAGACGACTTTCTGCACAAGCAATTTGGACTAGAGGCGAGGGGAACTTTCATTCGCCTCGGTCGGGGAATACCAATATTGCCCCCAGTTCTCTCTTTCTCTCTCTCTCTCTGCCCCCACTTTTTTCCTCTCTTTTTTTTTATAAGTTTTTTATTAGAGAGACCGACGGGCTCTGCAACTTGAAGAATGGCCCTCTCTTTCTCAATTGTTCGTTTGACGAGCCCAACGGGAAAGTGAGCAATCAGATCCCGATGGACTCACACAGCCCTCCTGAGTCCTGCCTCTCCGCCAAGCGTTGATCAGATTGACGAGGCTATCACGCACTATTTTATGTGGTAAAAAAAAGTATTAAATGCTATTTTTGGAATATATTATGTTCACTCAAGTCATGACTCCATGATTTGAATCAGACCATTTTCGACTAGCGGTCTAGCTTTAGTTTGGTGAAATGATTAATTTCTTCGTGCATTTTGATACCGGGAGACCATGTAACAAAAGCAAATTGTACAGGGTTCTGTCAACTATGGACGAATCACATCTATGTACCAATTCCATGGGCGAAAAAACAATCAGTATACTCAGCCAATAGGAAAGCACTATCACCAATGTTCGTCTTCCTGAAAAATTGAGGATCCAAACTGGTTTTTTTTTTTTAAAGAACCTTCAATAAGTATTACAAGAATTTTAGATATCTATTTTTTTAGAATAATTATATTTTTTTATTGATTTTAGGAAAGATGGGTACAATTATTTGAATCACAATAGGATGAATGATAATGGCAAATAGATTAATCTTTTTCTCTCTCTCTCTCTTGGAATTTAAAGGAGCCCTGATCATAAATAAGATATGCGGCGATGATTAAAATTAGACCAATGGAGTTTCCCTTGCAGTAATATTGCCTTTTTGAATCCGGCAGAGCATTTATGCAAATTCCCCTCCTTTGCAAAACTTGTGGCAGTTAGGTATGTTCTTAAGACTGTCCCATTGCAGTGAATTTTTGGTGTAAGTTGGGCTATCTAAGCTCAAAAAGAGCTTCCTTTAATACTCATGCGATAAAATGATTACGAATTAATGTTTTGACCTATGAGAAACATTATCTACATATCCAATTGAGGTTTTTTTTTTAGATGGGCAATTTGGTATAGTTGGAAACAAAGAAATGCAGGCCAATTTGAGAGTTTAGAGCCCGAGTTGCCCCGAAAGGTGCTCGAAAGAGTAGTTGAATTTTTTGTTTGCCTATCTCCCAGTAAAAAACTTGAAAGAGTACCAATCCTAATTAGGTGGGACTGCCCGCCCGCAAGTTGGGTAAAATTAAACATGGATGGATCAGTATTCGACAATCAATTGAGAGCTGAAGGTGGATGAGTGTTGGGAGACTCCAATGGACATTGGTAAAATGGATATGGCAGATTTTTGGGTACTACAAACAGTTTAGAGGCTTAGGCGTGTGCTCTTAGAGACGGTCTCTCACTAACTTGGGACTTGGGTATCACACACCTTTTTGTTGAATTTGATGCTAAGTTCCTATTTGAGCTAGTCTGAGGCATGTCGAGGCTAATTTATTTATTGCTCTCATTGTTGATGATTGCAGGAAGATTTGCCAAGGCTTCCGGGGAATTCATGCACACCACATATATCGAGAAGCTAATGTGGTGGCGGATTTCCCAGTCAATCACACACGGATAAAATACGATTATACTATTCGGTTGATGATTTTTCTCACCCTTTTAATGTAATTCCCAATTTTCTGTTCCGTAATCTAATGGGCATTCATGAGCCTAGGCTTATAAACATTGAGGTATTATGGTAGTAGAAACAGCACTATCCTTTGTAAAAAAAAAAAAAAAGTCCCTTTTTGCATCAGTGCATATATACATGTTCATATATATATATATATGAACACATATCTCACTGCAGATAATTTAATAATGCATGGGTGGGCCATCGCTCGGATTTGATAAACATATACATTTAAATTAGGTTTTACCCAAAAGAACATTTAAATTAGGAACACGATGAGGTACTTTGCCATTGAAATTGCCATTTGGTGTGGGTTTCGCGCATTCAATTATGTGCACATTAGTAGTTGCGTGATCTTGAGTTGTCCTTGTCAAATCAAATTATATGGCTATTTTATTATTATGCACACATTTAAAATAAAGAATAAACAGAAGGTTTACCGCCATTTACTAAAAATGAAGGTGAAAAAGGAAAAACTGGGAAGGTTGAGGTGATTATCACATCACATTCTCTGTCCAATTTTAGAAGTTCACTTTCGAAAGTTTAGTGGTTAACATTATCTTATTGGGTTAATGTAAAGGTGCTCCTCTTATGGTCTTATATATATATATATTATGATCAAATTCTTAATATTATTTTGCCTCATAATTTCCTCTATTCTCTGTAATAAATAAACTTGTCATTACTTACTAGGGAGGATTGAGGAATAAACAAAACATGATGCTGAATGAATCATGGCAGTTTTTCACTAGATTTTAAGAGGGTTTTGTTTTTATGATTAGGTTAAAATAACGTAAAGACTTTTTTTGTGTAATTAACTAACTACAAGTCAGTTATACTTGATAATTGAAAATTTTCCTGGATTACATGTTCATTCATGCTTCATTAATTGAGAGTGGTCACGCATAGTTGAAGATTATGGTAATTATGGATCTAGATCTAATTCTTCTTCTTCTTCTTCTTCTTCTTCTTCTTCTTCTTCTAATCTTCTCCTCGTTCTTCTTGGTAAAGTATGGAATTATAATGAAAACGACAGACATTGTCCCCAATAATTTGTAGTAATCCCATCCCATTCCCAGTCCTGGGTGGCCCCCACAGACGCCCCCAGTCCCCAGGAATTGGACCCTGGTGTCAGTCAACACGTGCGTAGTGAAAAGGGTAGTTAGTTCGGTCACCTACATGAAGGGAACGGGAGACCCCCACTCTCAATCAGGATATAGCTAGGACCAAGACACGACAGGTCTCGTGGACGGGTCGTCCAGGGCCATAAGAGTAATTTCAACGAGGTCAAAATTTTCCTTACGTTGAACGGCGGGTGCGTTGCCGCGCCGCGCGGCATATTCGAATATCCCCAGAGAATCTTTTCTTGACGTACGGGAGGGAAGGAAGGAAGGAAGGCAGGCGAAACCCGCACGCTTGTCTTTCTTCCTGTTCCCTCCTCAGGAAAGGGACAGTGGGGAGGGGCAGTGGGCGCACACCGCCGGCAACTTGGGGCCTGGGAGAAAGTCGTGTAATTGTCACCAAACATCTATGAGTAAAAATATTTATTAATACAAATTTAATAACTGTCAGATGAAAAAATTTATTAAATGCCGAAGATAATTTTAAATACAAACACTTGATAAAATTATTGAATAATAAAATCATGCGAGTATCATCGCGCGGTGGGCTCCCTCATAAAGCTCTCTCTCCTACCTACATCGACGGGTGAAAAAAAATGCTTATGAGCGGACGCGGAGGGATGCATATCATATGCGTATGGATGGCGTCCAAATTAACGAACCGCAAAGACTCAGAGCTGGTGGCCGGCGTGGCAACGTGATGAAGTGGCTGCCGGGCGAGTGCTTGTCCAATTCGAAGCGGGACGCCAGAAAGCGAAGGCCCGCGAATTTTCAGCCGCCAACCATTTGACTAAAACAGAACAGGTCGCTTCGGTTCGTAAAAAACAGCACCTTCCCTTTTGTCTCCTTCCGTGATTGATGATTTCATATTAGTTTTTGGTAAATGATTCCTAATTTTGCCATAGTAAGGTGGGACTGTTAGAACCCTTGCTCTCTCACTCTCTCTCTCTCTCTCTCTCTCTCCCCTTTTAATAATGGTTTGGCATAGATGATAAGAAAGGGAAAGAAATAACGGTTTGGGGCTGTGTGCCCTCTTTACCTTCGGCCTGCGAGGCCCAGATTCTGGGCCTGAGAACCCATTTGTATATATATATATATATATATATATTTATTTGCGGTGGCCTTCACGCCGAACTGCACTGTCGATTTTATATGAACAAACATTGTACATTACGTATCTTACATACGAATACACAAGAGCAAGGCTGACTTGATCGATTGCTTGATAGATAGAGAGAGAGAGAAGGGTGGAATAAAGGAGGTTCTGTCGGAAAAGAGAGATACAGATATGGTTGCTCTTGTATTGAATTTTTTTTATTATATAAGAAATTTATAAAATTAGGATGTGATAAGTAGAAGTGAAAAATAAATGGAGAATTTGAAGAATTTTATAATAAAAATTAAATTTATAATTTATTATTATTAAATTAAAAACTATGTAATTTTTTCTTTTCTCTTGGACTCTTTGCTGTTATTTGTTTCCTTCTTTTCTATCTTAGCATCGTAATCGTGGCAGCTACTCGACTCGGGGTGCCTGGCTCGTTCATCGCGCTTTGATATGAGGAGAGACTCCAAAGTCGAAAACATATCAATAAAATGGAAAAAAGAAAGAAAAGAAAATCATAGACGGGGGGAGGAAGGGAATCAGAGAGAGTATAATTTGTATCGTTTAGGCTATATTAGCAAGGGGTCATTGGGATCATAAATTTAGATATACATATACACGCACATATATATATATATATATATATTCTTAAATGCCACGTTCAAATTGATTTTGGAGGATTATTTAATTTCCAAAAAGAATGCTAGGCTTGTGCACCGTGCAAGTACTAGTATCAACCAGGTAATATTATAGCCGTGACTCTTTTTTTTTTTTTCTTTCTAAATTTAGATTTGATTTTTCCTTAGATCCTCAATATGTCCTAGAACATTTTCTTCTAAGGTGACATTATTATTAGTGATTACTTATTATTTGTACACAACAAATATCTATCTCCTCGGGTAGTAATTTTGTCTGATGATCACATGCATGGCTAAATTTGCCGCGAAAGATGCATGGCCAAGAGTGTACGTAAAGATTTGACGGCGAGAACACGACCGGTAGAGAGACCAACGGGCAGAACAACAATCCCGAACACGACCGGAAGAGAGATCAAGAACACAACAATTCCCCCCTTCTCCAATCTATATATATATATATATATATATATATATCTCGGGAGAGAGAGAGAGAGAGAGAGATAGAGAGAGAGGAGTGGCCGATTAAATAGTGCACAGAAGGAAGGAGGAGCTAGCTAGCTTCGTGTCTCCCGGGGGTGGGTAAAGTTCGGTACTGGGAATATATAGCAGTACTGGATTATGAAGATCATCCTGCCGTGGAGGTTCGTGAGATTTACTTGTGCTCTCTGTCGAGTTATCTGCTAATCTTTCCTTCTCGATTGTCTTCCCTCCTAGCGTTTCTACTTTCTTCTTAAGCATGTATTATTTATTATTTTGAACTGATATTTTTCACCATCAGATCAATAATTTTTTTTCTCTTTACTTTTGAATCTCTAGATAGGAGGAAATTTCCGACCCAATAGACTTATATATCCGGTGACCATAAAACTCTTCCGCCCAATGTAAATATTTGGTCTTCTTTTTCGGATTTGTGCCGTGGAAAATCAAAAGTGGTAGTCTCTCTCTACCTCTCTCTCTCTCTCTCTCTCTCTCTCTCTCTCTCTCTCTCTTAATAGGCCAAAATTGTGTTAATCTCAACATAACACAATACAGAGAATCTTCTTCTACAGCATTAGGAGAAATATATCCTCAGGGAAGAAATATATCCTTATTGATCTATACTCACCTTCGTCCTCAATAGTCAACAGCCACCCTGATCAAATCAAACGCTTGTCCTCCCTCTTCCTCCTCATGCTGTTACACGTACCGACCAAAAATTCCTGATTCCTGCTCAACTTAAAGAGAATGGCTCCGGGATTCCTGCCCTAGAAAGCAGTCAGTTTCAGCGACACGTGTGAAGATGAACAAAAAACGAAAGTCGGTAACCGAACTCCGCAGTGAGCTGTTCGTCAAAATAATGCCCCATGCCGCCGCCACCTCCCGCGAGGATCTGTTCAACATCAAGTTGTGGTAAACCCGTATACGACTCCTCTGCTCTGATCCACAGTCTTTTTCTTCCTTTTTCCTTTGTCTGTATATAATGTAATATCATCTTATATTATAGTGCGTACAGTTCAATCTGCTCTGGGTGGCCATCAAAGAATCCATTAATCACTACATCCTGCAAAACACCAAAGGCACAGAAATAAATATGAACACTACATAATCCTTGCCAAAAACAAAACAAAATAAAAAAAATCACAGCATGCATCAATTACTTGGTAAAATTTTCATGAAACTCTGGAGGAACCAAATAGATGTGTTTGATGATTGTTGATTTTCTCTGTATTTTTTCCATATAGTGATTTTATGATATATGTATTTGTCTGCATGTATATTGCAGCTGTGAAGCTTTTAGTGAATTGTCGGAACAAGGACACGTGTACAGACATGTATCATTGGAGAACTTCCCCGTAATTCCTTGGAATAGTAAGGCCGCTTGCTTCCTCGAACGGGTGCATCAACAATGGAAACCCTGAAGCCCTTTTTAGACGGGGACTGGTAAGCAATCTTTCACCCAAGTCATGAAAAACCTAGTTCCATGGAAAGTATAAAGGTAATTGCAATCGATTAAGTGCATATCAGCAAGAAAGCCGTTGCAATGTAAGACGGACTGTTGTATGTGTTAATTAATGATAGACTAGACCCCTTCTACACTGGAGGTAGATATTCTTTTTCCAAATATTTTCTTGATGCAAAATTTGCTCTTTTCTTTTCTCACTTATGGAGAAAAAAAAGAAGCCCCAAAAGCTTTGAAGACGAACGGATGAAAATGCAAATGGTAAGATGCATTTGGAGATATGATTAAGTACAAAAAGTTTTATATATCTAATTATTTATATATCTTTAATTACAACAAATTCCTTAATATTTAGATATTGCGAATATGCATTCCGCCTATTACACATGTACATACTTGCATATATATATATATATATATTATAACCATCTATAGTGATTTTGATTTTATTTGGTACTTGATTGTGGGAAGCAGGTAGAACTTTTAAGCGGTAGGAGGATCAACACTGGTTTGGATTTCTTGAGGGTCGCCATGGACACCGGACATCTTGGAGCTTCATATTTACTTGTTATGATCTCCTGTTAAGTGGCATCGATGAATGCATTGAACGAGATATCGAGCTCCTGACCTATATTTGTTCAATCGACAGAGCGAAAGAATGCCGTGAGAAGCTCAGTTTAGCTAGCTAAGAATGGTGAAATCTGGCTGATCCACAATAACTGGTTCGTTAAAGGGACGAAGCCTACACTTTGCAGCAAGCAGCATCAGAAGCGAATTGGGTGGTCGAGCGAGTATGAGTACTTTGAAGACGAGAACTGTAAAGCTTGTAGATGTGATGTTGTGATCTCATTCCTTTGTGACAGATTTTGTAGAAACAATTAATTGATCAGGGTTAAATTTTCGCTATTGTAATTGATCTGTTCATAATGAATTCTTGACTATGTGGTTGTCAATTAGTGCAAACGTGGAAGTTCATAGTTGAAAACAAGCAATGGACGGGAAACGTTTGGGATAAGTATAGGTTACAAATCACGTACATAGTGAATAAAGTAAAGGGTTGCAATGAAAAATCTCATGCTCTGTGTGTGTGTGTGTGTGTGAGCAAGTTCATAATTAACTATCAATGTACTTATATATATATATATATATATATCTATTTTGTGTCGGTGTTACTTGTTTTCTTTCCTGTTATAAGCCATGGAACAAGAGGCATGCATGAAGATAAAGTAAAACGTTGTAGATGCGAAAGGTTTCTTATTTATACATGTGGTCTAATTGTGTGTAAAGACAAAAGTGATTTATATACAAACATAGTGTACTCTTTTTTTCTTGGGGTGGAAAACATAATACTCTTTAGATATTGAAGAGAATTTCAGGTCTTTACACGATACATGAGACAGATCCAGGACTAGCGCGGGGAAAGTCGTACCGTCCCTTAGAGCTGGGACTCGGGGAAGAGAGGATGCCTCCCAACACAAAGAAACAGGAACATCAGAAGGAGAAGGAATTAGAGAGGATTAGGAAGATCAAAGCCAGAGGAACGAGGGTCAAGGGATACATATTACATAAGATGATCTTTTGAGGTAATTAATTAATATATGGTAGCGGAAGCCAGTTCGACGGACTTGATCAACACACACACACACACACACTGGAGCCAAAACTCATTTCTACGAACCCACACGGTCGCTCTCGTGGTCTCTAGCCGGGCGGGGTCATGTGGTCCAGGGCCATCTTGAAGGGAATGTACATGTGAATTAAAAAAAATGTACAGGCCCAGCCGATTTCTTTTAATTAACATATGGTGCATGGATGATGGATGCATGATAGTTGTTGCAATTAAAAAATAAATAAAAGAAGAGTAATAATTGATATGTCCAAGTATGAGTCCAAGCAAGTTACATACATTAACTTAAAATTATGAGTTGCCAAATTTGTAGGTTCAATAATTCCCCTCTTTTATTTTATTTTTTTAATTTTCAAATTTTGGCTAAATTCGAATAATTCCCCCTCGGGCCGGTACCATCTATCAGTCGCATAATCCCTGTGAATGCGTGCCTGTGCCCGGGCTCAGGGTGGGGGCATATGCTCCCCTCTCCTCGATTCTTTCTTCACCTCTCCGTTAAGTCTGAACTTCTCCAACGGATGGACTGATTTGACCTCCAGAAAATTTCGATTAAAAAAATAATCCTTTTCTTTTTCCTCCGTTTCTACGAGTCCCTGTCCCTGTCCCTCCCCTCCCCTCTAGATTCCTGCTGAGGTTCTCGCCTCTCGGATTCTCGCCAAGGCGGGACGAGGTTTTTCTTCCAAGGTCAGCGTTACATAGTATCTCATCCACTCCTTGAAACCCCTTCTTCACTTCAAGATTTCTCCTTCAGCACGCAGTGATCTCAACCTCATCCGAGATTTTCTTTTTGCCCTGCTGAATCATTGAAGCTTTTCGAACAATTCGCTGTCAAGGTCTTTGATTTCTTTTTCCTCTCCACGATCCGGAGGTTGCAGCTCTTCGACTGACAAGCAGGGGTTTGCGGATTTGCTCTCAGATGGCGGACGGATCAAGGCAATCTCGTTACGTGAAGCTGACCAAGGACCAGGCGCCTCTGGAGGACATAAAGCCCGGTGAACTCAACCAGCCTGTCGAGGTTCCTCAGGTCCTTCTCTCATCCCTCTTCATTGCCTCTGACTGTTCGGGTTTCTACGTCATTTTGGTATTGTTAAATTGGAGATTTGATTAGGGGAAGATTCAAATTTATTTAGCTTCCTGAGATCACGCCTCTGTTGCTTCTGTGAACGCATAGACGTGGAAGTTTCGTGAAAGAAGAAGAAGAAGAAAAAAAAAAAAAACACCGAATATATGAAATCTACAGATGTTTGCTTAGGCCAAAATGTAAGGGTAGCCTCGGATTCCCTTAAACTGTCTAGATTGCTGTGAAAAGGTCCGATCTTCATCAGATCGTGAAGTTCGGTGTCGCATTGCTAATGCTGAAGCTGCCAATGAAACCACAATTCGTTTCAAGATTTGAGATAGAAAAATGGATATAACAATTTGAACATTTTTATTTACGTAGCAATGGTTAATGTCTTCTGTTGCTGTCCCTGCAATAAATATTAAATCTAGAATTTGCAATCTTTATGTGGGCTTCTTCCAAGCTATGTTCACATGAATAAATATGGAGGTGATGACAGCATAATTGTGCTGCAGTTGAATGTCAGAAAGTGCCAAGAGTGCGGACAGCCTCTCCCTGAGAGCTTTGAGCCACTTGCTGATGAGAATTGGACAACCGGAATCTTTGGATGTGCTGAAGATAGAGAGAGCTGTAAGCTGGCTTATTGATCCATTGCCCTCTTGAATTGTTGTGAAAGGATCTGATATATGATAAGTCATGAAGCAAGCATTTTCCCCAGAATTCCATGTTGGAATAATCTATCATGTTATCATCGGATATATATACATATAAGGGTATTGGGCCTTAAATTTTTGGATGGTTTTGTAGGTTGGACAGGGCTGTTTTGTCCTTGTGTTCTATTTGGTCGGAATGTTGAGAAGTTAAAAGAAGATACTCCATGGACCACACCATGCATTTGTCATGCTGCTTGTGTGGAAGGTGGTATTGCACTGGCAACGGCTACAGCGTTCTTCCATGGAATTGACCCTCACACGTCATTCCTTATATTCGAAGGTCTACTATTTGCATGGTGGATGTGTGGGATCTACACTGGCCTTGTCCGGCAGTCTCTTCAGAAAAAATATCATCTGAAGGTAAGAAGATATTGGCAGGCCAGGAGAACAAGACTAATTGTAGATGCCAAATCTAATGACTTGCTCGCACCATAAATAGTTGACCACTAACCTAAGCAGGACACCGATGGAACTCCAGCAGTGACTCTCGTTCTCGGCCGTGAAGTTCGCCTCCTAGTTTTCAAATGGATAACCTTATTTCTACCAATCTTTCTGGAGCTGACAACCCAGGGAAATAATCATCTCTCTCTCTCTCTCTCTCTCTCTAAATGGGTGCAGAATTCGCCGTGTGATCCGTGCGTGGTTCATTGTTGCATGCACTGGTGCGCCTTGTGCCAAGAGCACAGGGAGATGAAGGGCCATCTCTCGGACAACATGGTCATGCCAATGGCGATAGTTAACCCACCCCCTATTCAAGAGATGAACTCAGACCGAGATCCCCTGCCTCCTGCATCGGATCCTTCTGCGGATGACAGAGTCGGGGGAGAGCATACAAAATTAGAGATGCAGGCTTTGTAGGAAGGACGTGCACCCGAGCAGTTGGGAGTTGCAGGTACAGAGAGCGAGGGGTGAATTCCCTTTGGGAGCCGAATGTAGATGTTTATGAGAGCCTCATTTCTCTTCTCTGTGGGTTTTAGTGATCGATAATAGTACGAGCAGAGTGATACATGTGTAGGATTCCATGTGGAAGCTATTTTTATAGACCGTCCTTCCCGATGCTTTTTGAGTCATAAGGAGGTGTAATCTTGTTCTCTTCCTGGTTTTCCAACTTTCTAGGTTGGATTACGTTATTGGTATGGAGCACATTTGTCACAGTGGATGAATTTTCTCCTCGATCAGATCTTGACTTACTTTCTCAACTACGCAGAGATATAAACCATGTGCTTGAAGATATTCAATGAAGGTTGATCGAGCGTTATCTTCCAGGAAACTTCACACATTATGGCCAATTTTGTGATCTTGTCTTTCGTGAAATATACACGAGTGGAAAGCATATAATGAAAATAAATACGAAAGTTTCCAGTGAAAAAAAAAAAAAAACTACTATACCAATCACCAGACCATTTAATCAACACCATGCGGAGGAAAGGAAAGAAAATGTAAAAGAAAAAAAAAAAAAACCAGATAGTGACGGTCAAAATTAGAAAAAAAGAAAAAAACAAAAAACCCATGTTAACAATCCGCATAATGTGCAGGCTTCCCATCCCCATCATTATCGCTCCCATTAATCGACAAACTTGCGGCCAAAAGCTTCCTCTTGGGCCTCGCTCCCTGTAGCATTAGAACCACATCCCTCATGGTTGGCCGGTCTGCTGGATTCCTACCGGTGCAAAGCAAAGCGATCCTCAGAAGTTGCATCATCTCCTCCCTGACTGAGCCACATGATGCTCCTGCGTTCTTGTCCAGGATATCGACCGCCCCATCCTTATTCTTGGTCTTGGACCTCACCCATTCCACTATGCTATTCCCGTCCCCAAACTCGGCGTCTACCGATCTTTTCCCGCTGAGCAGCTCCATCAGCACCACACCGTAGCTGTATATGTCACTCTTCTCATCAACCTGAAGGGTGTATGCGTACTCTGCAAAGAATGAACACACCACGTTCATTAATTGTAGGTGGTATAGACCGACCTATATGGTCTAAAATTGATGACTATTTTGGTTTGGGGAATGCTATTTTATGACACTATAATTTATATGCTTTTCCATTTCATTCCACAAAAAGGACCAATCGATACACATCATCAACAACGATCATTAGACACCATACTGAACGAGCCATAAATGACCCCAGGACAATTCAAGAGATGATACGGTTAGGATAAGCAAGATGCTAACACTCACCAGGTGCGATGTAGCCATAGGACCCAGCAATAACAGACATGGACTCATTGCTCTGGATTAGCTTGGCAACCCCAAAATCTGCTACGCGGGCCTCCATCTCTGCATCCAATAGTATATTGCTAGGTTTCAAGTCTCTGTGAACGATGGCAGGGTCGCAGTCATGGTGGAGATAGCAGATACCCTGGGCCACCCCGAGCGCGATCTTGTATCTGGTGACCCAGTCTGCCAACAAGTTCTCCCCCTTGCTCTTATTGTGCAACAAGTCATCCAAATTCCCGTTGGGCATGTACTCGTACAGCAACATGGTGCATTCCTTGTTGCTGATACAACCCAGGAGTCTCACAATATTCCTGTGCCTCACATTTCCTAGTACATCAACCTCTGCTAGAACACCTCTCCTCCTCCTACTACTATCCTTTTGCTTCCCCCACAGCTTTTTCACCGCTATGATCTCGCCACAGGGCATCTCTGCCCTGTACACTGTTCCTGTGGCCCCTATCCCAATGATCTTGTTGCTCATCGACAAGCATTCCGACACATCATCTGCCGTGAAGTTAAGCCTTTGGAAGGCTGTTAGCGTCCAAGGGCCAACCTCACTGGATTCGCTGAATCTCCGGCCACAATTGGCATGGAAGCACCTTGAGCCTGCAATGAGTAAGAAGAGCCCGACTCCAAAGGCAGCAGCTGTGATCCATACAATTGCCCCAGCAATGGCCAAATGCCTTGGCTGTTGGCGGCGAGCTGCCTCAACGTCACCAGTACCCTGGACATCAGCTTTGCATGGCTTCGCTAGGATTCCTCCACAGAGGCCTTCGTTGCCAAAGAAGGATGATGGGTGGAGACTCTGGAACAGAGAGCTGGAAGAGGGGATGGGCCCTGTGAGGAGGTTGAAGGAGACATTGAAGCTCTCGAGCGTGGTGCAATTGTCGAAGCGTGCTGGTATTGTCCCCGTGAGCAAGTTGTGGGAGAGATCCACATCAGTGATCGAGGGGAGGGCCGAAATCTCCCATGGAATGATTCCCGTGAGTGAGTTGTGGCTCAAGTTGAGGGTCAGGAGCTTCTCACAGTGTCCAATATCCCATGGGATGGTCCCATTGATCAAGTTTCCACTCAGCTCAATTCTGTATACGCTTCTGCATCCTATGAAGGCTGGGATAGGACCATTGATCTTGGTCGAGCTTGCAGAGAACACCTGTAGGTTAGCACTGCTCCATATATTCACAGGCAGAGTACTCCAAAATGAGTTCCCTGATATATTCAGATACTGCAGGGCCATGGAATTCCCAAGGTCTTCAGGGATGGGACCGCTAAAATTATTATTGCTCAAATCAACATATGTTAAGTTTGGCAACAACCCTAACCCCCGTGGGATAGTCCCATGGAGCCGGTTATTTTGGATCCTGAGCCGGCTCAGGGAAGTGCATGTAGCCAGGGATTGGGGCAGCTCATTCTCGAACCTGTTCGAGAAAAGTAGCAGCTTCTCCAGGCTGTTCCCTTGGCAGAGGTTTGGTGGGACTGGTCCGATGAGCAAGTTTGATGACACATCAAGCTTTATTAGTTTTGACTTTGACCCAAGTTTCGGAGGGAGAATCCCTGTGAGGGAATTATTCCAGAGGTTGAGCGTATCCAAGTTTGGTAGCTCACCTACCGATTCTGGGATTTCTCCGCTGAGATTGTTGTTCATCAAGCTCAAAATTGTCAACTCCAAAATTGATCCCAGCCACTCTGGGAGTAAGCTCGATAGCTCATTGTTTGATAGGTCGAGGCTTTTCAATGCACTTAACTGTGCAAAACTGGATGGAATCTCGCCAGTGAACTTGTTCTTGAAGAGCAACAGTGTGCCCAACATGGTTAAATTGCCGAGTTCTTGTGGAAGTGGGCCGGAGAGGTTCGCGCTTGCTATGTCCAAGTACTTGAGGTTGGACAGAAATGAGAGTTCGGCAGGGATATTGCCATCATACTCGTTGTAACCGATCTCAAGGTGTTCGAGCTGATACAAGAAGCCCAGCTGGGGAGGTATAGGGCCTTCCAAGAGATTTCCCTGCAGGCACAAGGACTTCAGCCTCGGAAGACTGCCATAAGCAGGTGGGATAATGCCCTCGAAGTAGCTGCCTCCAAGGTTGAGGTGCTCGAGGAATTGGAGTCGGGCAAATTCCCGCGGCAGGGGGCCAGTGAAGCTGTTGCTGTACGCGTCAAGAACCTGAAGAAATCTGAGCTTCGAGATCCCCGGCGGGAAAGTCGAGTTGAAGGAGTTGTGGCTTACGTCGAGACTCCTGAGCTGGGTCAACTCGAACAATGCAGGCTGAAGAGGCCCTTCGAAGGAATTCCTGCTCAAGTTTAAGTGTAGCAAGGATGAGAGGTATCTCACCTCTCTTGGGATGGAGCCTGAGAGGTTGCGAAGGGAGAGGTCAAGAGACGTAATGCGGGAGGTCTTCGATTCGCATTCGACACCTGACCACGTGCACCAAATCGGTTCCTGGAAATTGGGCTTGGAGAGGACAGGGGCGGGGTCCCAGTCATGGAAGCTAGCGAGAGGGCCTCTAAGAGAGGATTTGAGGGAGAGTAGAGAGATGAGCTCTAGAGGTAGAGAGGCGGGATCCGCTGAAACAATGAAGGGCCTGTTGAACGAGGAGGAAAATGCAAAGAAGAGGAAGAAGAAGAAGAAGAAGAAGCCAATGAGAGAAGGCGGTTCCATGGTCAATGGGGGGTTGTAGTTCTTCTGTTAATTGGTAAGTGATGATCAAAGGCAATAAATTTAAGGGAATGAAGGCTGTGGTGGTGGTGAAGACGATGATGATGAGGGCGAGACTGGGGGGAAATGCTTTTTCATGATGATGATGATTGTGGGGGTTCAGTGAAACAGAATTCCTCTGCGGAATCAAAAAACGAAGTATGAAGCAAAAGCCGTAAGACCCATGGAACCGAAGAGAAGATACATAGGAAGGAAAGGAAGGAGCTAGCTAACAAGCTAAAACATGCCTCTTTCCATCTGAAGCTGAACACACTGACATGACATTGTCTCATCACTTAAATCTCTTCTGCTGGTTTTGTTTTCCATCTTTCTCTTTTGTTTCATGTCAGTGTATTGTTTTTGCTTTTCCTTTTATTTATTTTTTGGGTCTGAAACAATCATCTAATACTTTAGATTTTGTCATATTTCTTTTTCTTTTGCCTGCTCACGAACTTTTTCATCATCCATCCATTCATTCATTCATTCCTTTTACTTTTAACACAGCAAATGGATGCACTATGCAGATGCAGTAATCAGTGCCTCCTTCCCCTCCCTCATATACGCAGGATCCAAGGTAATACAAAAGAAGAAAAAAAAAAGGAGGGGTCAGATTCATTTTCCCACCGTATTCACCAAACCAAGCTCCTGTTCAATCCAGGCCCCTCCCAAAGCTTTTTCTGATCTGCGTCTTCTTTCTGTCATCGCAAACGGAACTGGTCCTTAATGGGACTCCCACTATTTCAACTCTATACATACATACATACATACATGTCACGTAGATTCACAGTAAATGATTTAAACTATCTGAAATTAAATTTGATAGTACTAAAATAGTTTGGTAACTAGTGCAACAGAAATATCATATACATCTACTCTCGTTTTTTTTTCCAGTCGAATATATTATATATATATCTTTTAAGTGATTAAGAGGTAGAAAAACTGGAAAGGAAAAGAAAAACTTGGCGGTGTGCAGCCAGAGCCAATTTGACTTCGGAGGAAGGCGGTCGGTCCATCATGAGGTATACTTTGCATGATTAATGTCGTTAAAAGTGTGCAGATTACATTATTATCATCATCTTCTTTTTCCCCTTTATTCATTATATGAGAATTAAACATATTTAACAACTTTAAGAATTAAAATATCAAGGGAGTTCGACTTGAGCAAATACCGAGTTGTTAATAAACTATTCCTTATATGTACAGTATATTTGACCATCTTTGATATATATATATATGCACAGATGATGATCGATCGGAAATGCCATGCATGGCCATGGGGCTGAAGTGATAATTGAAAAATGCATACTTATAAATGGCAGGATGAGACCGTGAGAAATAAACAAACTAGGAAGGAAAGTTTGTTGGATGAACGTAATCACTAGAGGGAAGAAGCCAATGCCCAGGCAAGGGAATAGAGTGTATACTATACTATATACTATCTATATACATAGACGGATAAATAAATAAATATCTTAGTGAAGAAAAAAGAAACAACCGTACAAACGTATGGGTGCTGGGTCGCCTTCCCATCGTGCTTGCTGATGGAAACTATTCCCCCTCCTTAGATTTTCTCGATTAACTTTTTTTTTCTTTTTATATTCTTCTAACTACTATATCATACTCCTTTTTATTATTCCTAATTTCACACTAAGTATTCTTTTAGATTTATCTATCTTCATTATAGTGACAATTAACATAAATAACATGCATAAAAAAGGAATTGAATAAGAAAATTGGCATTTAACTTACCCAAAACAAAGAAAACTGGGATTATGATTCTGTTAACGTGTTTCTATTCATCAACAACAACCACAAAAAAAAAAAGGTGGGGGGTAACAACTACAGGGAATGTCCCCCAACCCCATACCCTTCACCCACTACCTAGTCTCTCTCTCTCTATGGCAAACGTTCATTCTTCTCTCTTTCTCCCTCCTTCAAAAAACCAATTTCTGTCTAGCTCCTTCTCTTATTGTCTGCAAATTTCTATCATCTTCTCTCTCTCTCACCCTCTCTCGAGGAATCCGCGTGACAGACAAATGAGGAATAGTGGGCCCAACACCGCATTGTAAACCCAACAACTTATCATAAGATACACCTTTAGATGATGGCTACTGGGGTCGGATGGAGGCGTGCTTTGCTTTGGCTCTCTGCTTTGCTTTAGTTACCCCCACCCCACACCACCCCTAAGACCCCCTCCCAAACTCCATCCCCCTTTTGTCGTATGTCCTCCTCATTATTTTCTGTCCCCACAACACCACCCCCACTCTCTCCCAATTCATGGTTCAATCGCCCGACAGATCATCCCCAAGCCGGAAAATTGAGTTGGCAGGTAAGACAATGTCTTGCCAGTGGCAATCATCCATCTGATGCAAAAATCTCAAGCTCAATATTGCGCAAGGACATATATATCCATCCCTGAGAAAGAGACATTGAATCGAGTCGAGAGACGTGGCCCTGCGAGAAAAAAGAGGGACGACCTGCCAGATGAAAAACACCGTGAACTCAGAGACCTACTAAACACTTGAAAAACCATGTAAGAGAAGGTTGGGCATGCAAAAACACCCTAGGGCCTATGTTAAATTTAATGGATATCTATATTCCCTGGCAACACAAAGTTGTAAAGTCAACCTGATGAGTGCCAGGAATCAATGGAGAACTGCTAGTGCTGGAATTCTAAGGTTTTCTTGGCTCAGCTCCGCCCAGCTGTGATCAGTGCAAGAGTTAAGCTGATCGCTAAGAGGGGTTTGTAATGTTCCTTAAAATGCGTGTCAAAGCTCCCATCCCAAGCATGATTCAACCAAAAAAAAAAACTTAATATTTTCTTTTAAAAAAAAGGTTCCTCAAAATGCTGAAAGAATGTTCCACTGTCCCCTTCAATTTTCCGAAGGAAATCGCTGAATTGCCATTTGTGCAGAAAAATCGCCTGTTTTATCTAATGCCGAGAATAGATCTGTTTCGCTGACTAAATTAGAATTCAAATCCACATCAAGCCACTGTCTGTCCACCCTTGCATCAACATTTGACTTGTGTTCCTTCTTACATCCAGCAACAAAGATTTATCCGCATGTTCTGCAATTCGAGGAGGACAGGATCAAGTTGAGGACGTTTTTGCTATCATTTCTCAATTTGTTTAAGCAAGATTGTCACTTTATATCTATATTTATGCCCAACCACAGCCAACGGGCAATCTTCTGCTTGTGGTGAGTGGGGGGAAGAACAGCACCCAACGAACGCTACAGTTTTGAAGGACGCTGAAAGGTGTAAGATTCTAAGTTCTAATAGCAGCAGTAGAAATCTGAAAAAGGATGCGGGAAATGGGGCCCACTCGAGAATGATGAAAGAATTGAACATTCTAAACGTATCAGCAACATGAAAAGGAAGAAAGAGACGGGAAGGCAAAACCCCAAAAGAGTTTTTTTTGGGAGAAAAAGAACTAATAAACCGAAAGAGAAATGGGGATGATGAGAAGGGTAGGATGGGTTTGAGTCTGACCACAACTGGACCCAAAGCAGTTCACGCTAGTGAATGGGCCAGCTTCACCTCGAGGATAACAGCAAAGACACAGTATTTTGTTTCTTTTTGCTGAGTTTTTTTTTTTGGCTAATTGACACCTTATTTTGTTTCATTTAACACTTGACAGTTCCTCTTGCCTTTTTCCACCATTCTGACAATTATTCACACTCCCACTAGTGGAGAACAGAATCATTAGGGTTTTTGAAGCGAGTGGATAATAGCATGTGAGACTTTTCTCCTAGGTCAAGCTTAGAATATGCTAATACTGTGGCTCAGTGTACATTACAAAAATTATGGTCTTTTCCCTCTTAAGGTAGGCCAAGCAAACAGTGAAGGTGTACACCCCAACCCTACCAACTAATGAAATCTCATTGGCAATACTTCAGTAGTCCTCAGTCTGTTCAAGGATATAAGGGAGAATAATACATGCTTAGAAAATCGACCTAATCTCCAAGAAGTTATGAAATTTTGCCAAAATCAAAATGATGTTTTTCTAAGATCATCGATTAGATTAACTAAGGGTTGAAATGTTAGTGGATGGCAAAAGCAGATGGAGACGTCAATGTATGCAATTTTGGCAGCAACCCTGAGAGCCAAAGCCAAACTCCTAAAATTGCATTGGCGGATGCATAGGATTCTAGTTTTTACCAGAGTAAGTGCAGGTTAAATGGCATAGTAACTGTTGTCCATCTGATGAGAGGATAATGCGATAAAAAGAATATATATCTCCTATCTTTGTTGGCATAACAAATAATATTTGAGCAAGTAAAGTAAAAGTTTTCTTATTTAATAGATTAGTTTTTAAAATGATAATCTTTCAATTAATTCATAATAAATGATATTAAAGAAGATCTAGGAGACTGTTATTTCTTGGAAAATATGACAAATAACACAGATAAAAAGGTTAAATGAGTTCTCACACGTGATAGACCGGTTCATGTTTTGTTCCCCTTAGGGCTCTGTCTAGTCTACGATAGAGGAATCCTAATATCCTTGGCTTGAAAAATCTTCCACTTCTTTTGCCCAAGAAAAATTCAGAGCGGGATTGATATGTGGCCCCATGTCATCATTACATATATATCATGATTCAAGATTTGATGTCCTTTTTTTTGTAGATTTGAATTCTTTTTTTTGCCTGAAATTGTTCATTTGAATTACTAAAAGCATTTAGCTAACGAGTCAGTGAGGCTTGGAGGGCCTCTTTCTCCCAGCGATCCTCAATTCAAGATAAAACCAATTTGATATGTAACGGAATAGAAGATTATGATTTTCAGGTTACTTTAGCATGGGCATGCAGGAGGAAAGCACCTTCAACTTCTTCTAGGCGTATCTGCAGGACTAATGGTGCAAAATCACATAATTGATGATAGACGTTACAAAATAAAGGGATGAAAAAGGATGAGAGAAACTCATGAATTTGCATTTTCTGGGGAATGGACTGCTTGTTTTGGATTGGAGGATCATAGTTCATACACCATGGCATCCATAAGAGTTTGTTCATGCGCAGGTCTATCTGTAGAATATAGTGGGCTCTATTAATCCCAGTTATTTACTAAAATCCTCACGTCATCTCCCTTTCTCCGAATCATGTTGATGGGTTGAAAGCCCCAGAAATCTTGTGTCCCCAAGATTTTAATAGGCAACCAAGAACTCAGGAAAGCTCACCGACATTTTAAATCCTTCAAGGAAGAATTGGAAAAAGCCCTACAACAGTTCAAACAATTAATTGACGGCATATATATATATATATATCTCCATATATATAAGATTTCATAAATCCTAATAAATCAGACTTTTCCCGGACCTTTATTGCGTGCATGGGTTGAATGTGACAAATTTGAATATCAAAATAATGGATATAATGATATTTAATGGGTTAGACAAAAGATATCAACTCTACTCCTCCATTAGGTCTGTAGGGAATCCAACCTTATAATAAATAAAAATCGCAAAACATCATCATTAGGTTTTAGAAGATTGAAATCGCTTTTGATTCTGATCGCATCGAAAATCATGAGTTTTCAATCCACCTTCACCCCCCCCAACTTTTTCTACCTCAGACTTTCAAAGGTTATAATTACTTCTTGTTGATATTGTCTGTGTTAACGGAAGCGGTAAGTTGGATGACAACCTAGCAATCCAGTGTGAGTAACTTTCTGATTATCCTATAGATCTCCTGTCCTAATTCTATCTTCCAGTTTTACCTCTTGCTCCTTTTCCGTTCATTATCCCAATACTTATCTAACAACTCCTATCAAGGGGGAAGAAAAAAGGCACTAGATTTTTCTTTCAATCCTATGGTTAAAAGGAATAGACTTGTTATCCTAAGCCACAGGGAAAACAGCACTGATATTTTGAGTCCTTGAGGAGGTCTTCCATTACGTGTCCAGTGTATATATTTCATTCCTTTTTGAGTGTTATATAGTAATTAAGACAGCATATTTCCTTTTTAAATGTTGTTTTCCCCAATTTTCCGTAGGGAAGTACAGATACAAGCAGATAGAAATACACTTGTGACATGACCAAACTCAGCAGATTCCAAGAACTGTACAAGAAGAACCAACTGTACCAACATAGCTTGAAGCGCATTTCCAGACAGACACTCACTACAAATTCTAGTGGTTGAGAAAAACATCCCTGAGCCCATGTTCTTTTTTTTTTCTTAGTTATGTAAGAAATTAATGAGTTTAAAAAAAAGAATAAGGGAATAGAAAATTAAGAAAAAAATTATTATGATAATTAAATTTATAATGGTTTGATTGTTAAGATAAAATGGTATCACTGTAATAAATTTCTTTCTCTACTCGAGTCTATGTTAGATTAGCATTAAAGCATACAACTTTAGTCACTATGTTGTTGGCTACTATCTCATCTAATGACTAGTTAAATCACCTCACTTTGGAGAACATTATGATGAATTAGCTTCCACAGAGAACTCCTACCTCAATGAGATTAGGGAAAAAAAAAAAAGGAGGATAATTTGTGATTCTTCATCGTCCTTGGCCCAGCAACATCACAGGGCAGTCTATCTTCCAGTTGTATTCGTGCACAGTGTTCGAGACTTTACCGTCAGGGGCTGTGCCATCAACAGAGTTTTCTCACCTCTTGAGAGGTTGACCTTAACACTCACCAATTGAGTCCACGTGACCCTGGAAACATCGTTGAATTGAAATGCCTCTCAGAGCGATATCGGCTGAGGCAGGGAATCAACAGTATTTATCAATACATGAATGATAGCAGCCGTCACTCCTTTCAACTCAATCCAACAAAGTTTTTAAGAGAGGTCCATATCCATACTGGAGGGAGATGGTTGAAGACTCCCTCCCATACAACATATTGCCGTAAAAGGGAGCCTGACGGTGGAGGGCTCCGCAAGAACTGGTTTCTTCATCCACGATAGCTAAGAGCTCTGAAAGTTCAAGTTCCATACATGTTGGCCTCTGATTCTTAGGCCAGTTGACGAAAGAAATTGAAGAGTGCGTGCAGGGCCAGGGACATCGCTGGTTTCAAGAATGCTACTAGAAAATGCTAAATCTAACGACTACTTTTGTTATCTCATGGTTTTCCTACTCAAGCTCGGGGCGTTTTTTCTTCCTGAGTTCAATTAACTTGGACGAGTGAGGGAGCAGTTTGATGTTTATACCGACACAAAAATAAAAATTAAAAAACTATTGTGAGTTGAGGCAGTTACGAACATTAACCAGTAAAGGAGAGCATGAATCGGTAAAATATCGTCTGGTCACTCCAGCTCGGCAGAAATTCATCTTTCCTATTCTTATGGATTATAACCCTGCCCACAAGAGCTAAATCCTGCAGTTATACTATACTCACGCTTCAGTCAGATTGTGGTGGAGAAATCAAGCAGATTCTGCAATCGCCATGGATCTGCTGCTTAGATTCTGGGGTCAATCGTTTCTCTTTAATCCACCCAAGGTCCATAACAATATTCTACAAGATAAAGCTCCACAGAGAGAGGGTGGGGGGGTTGGTGTGGAAACACATGCCACAATGTGTTTGTCCACTCTGTTAGAAACACTGTACTTCGGCTTTATATCACCTTCACATTAAGTCGACGACAGTATCTAGGATAGAATCATGATCAGGGGTCACGATGGCCCTATTCTCAATATCACCTAGAATACAGAACTTCCTATCCGAAGCATTGACCGCAACAACATTTTCCGGAAATATGCAATCCAATCCCGGTGAAACCTGCATGTTCAGTTCAAATTCACAATCACTCAAAATCATGAGGAAGGATCACCATATGGCTGGGGCACAGGGATTTCTGATGCTGATTAAGAAAACGGAACAGATAAATAGTGTAAACCAAAGGCTGCAGCACAACTCACATCGTAGAAAGTCTCTCCAAGCTTCAACCTGATCTTACCGCTCTTGTAAACCAGCAGTTTGCCCATGTACCCTTCTGGTAAGTCTTCCAAATTGCAGTCTGCAATAGAACTGCTTGATTTTGATGATGACGAGGTGCCAGTTCTCTCTTGGCCCTTCATATTAGCAGACTTCTTGATTGTCGGCAGCCTGGGAGGAAGCTGAAAGAAAAACATCCTTTCCATCTCACTTTCTTCCTGTCAGCAACACAGAATTAGTGAAAAGGAACAACCTCAGTGAATAATTTTAGTTATATAATCAACAAATTTGATTGCTAACCAGCAGGCCAAGCTCTGAAGCAGGATTTATGGAGTTCTCATCATACTCCATGTTCCTTGCAGCCTCCCCAAACTCTGCCTCATCCAGAACTTCTGGATGCAAAACAAGTGAATCCAAACTTGTACATGCTCAAATGAAAAACAAACCCATTTTTCAAAAGCATCAAGAGCACTTAACCACAAAAGCAATCATAACTACAGGATCATAATTGTGGGATGCTCATTCGTATCCCTATTGACTTGCTCCATCCTTTCAGATGGATCTAAATAGTGACAAACCATACCTGGATCACCTGAATATGGGGGTCTTAAAGGAAGTGAAGTCGGATAGTATGTATGCTCATAATCCTGTTGTGGCATAAGAGAAAATCACAATCAATCTTTTTAGAGGCAGCGACTTGCAAATATAAGAGCCTGAGAGCAAGGAGAGAGGGTTTGCTCTATACCCATGGTTCTTTGTACTCCTTCATCTTTGGAGGGAATCCATCTGTTAAATCTGAGCATGTGACATTGGTAGACTCTTTGGCAGTTAGAGGAAGTGAGCCTAATATTCCTTTCCCAGAACCAGGACTACTGAGCCGAGTACTTGTACTTATACCATTCCTTTCATCTCTGAGAACACCATATGTCCGTATAGGAGTAGATGATACCACTCCTTGGTCAAATGCAACTTGCACTGATGCTGAGGAGTATATGGCATACAGTCTTCTCAGATCATATAAATTCTATATGACAGCTTTCAAAATTTGAAACATCTAATTGAGTCCCCAGTCATTTCTTGGGTATAATTCGACCAGCCTCAACTGACTTAGATTGTCTAAGAGTAAAAATTAAGAGTAATATCAAAATGTCTGATATAGTTCTACGTTGCAACAAGATCCTGAAATGGAACTTTCAAGTAGCCTAGAGATAAGTTTCTCAAGCAATACAGGGTGCAAAAAGTACAGCTTACATTTTTTTGGAACTTTATTTCTTTGCCTTCCAAGATTCTCCTACAGAGATAAGAGAGAGGTCAGAAAGCCAATTACATAAATATATCTTTCTCTCCAAGTAAAGAGATCAAGAGGGCTAATAGGATTCGAATAAGGCATTTCATACAAAAAATTTCCATTGTTATTGCTTCTGCAGTCATGAACCTCCGCATTGGAAGAACTTGAGACACACTTACGGTTAATAAAGGTATTTCGATCATTTTGGTACAAAGAAAAGATGCAAATAGCAGGACGGAACAGCAGAAAGTGTAAGGCGAGATATGAAGAACTGGAGAGCGCATGCCCTGGATTGCATATTAGTTGATAGCCAGACATCCTTCAAAGTAATGTGATGGATTTGAAAGAGTTGATGGAGTTTTGATGATATTGATAATTTACCATAATCTGAGGGTGGAAAAGCGTCATTAGGTAAATTTGAATCACTAGACTCATTGATATCGGAAGCAAGAAAAGCAGGCGGATTAACTGATTAGACATGCTTTCTCAAGGAACCGACTCTGACACGGAAAGATTCAGCACTCCCCCCACCCCAGAAAAAAATGATAAAAGACACTGCCACGTGATGGGTTGAACTGAAGCAGAGACAGAAGTAGAATCAATCGAGTTCCGAATAGCTCCATTAGATCAAGTTGACTCAATGAAAGAAAAAAGAAGGGAACTGCATGACTGAAATACCCTTTGAATGAAAATGAAAAATTCTACGAAGAAAAGGAGATTACGTTGAACCGGCGAAGCAGCAGCTCGGCCTCCGCAGTAGCTCGGTCATCCTCTTTCACCTCTCTGCGTTACCACCAGCAAAAGGGAACGAAATCAGTGAGTGGCCTCTCAAATTTCGCAACATAAAATTGAGCTCGGTAAGAAGGTACGTTTTAACTGAGATGGAGGGAGACTTCTTGCGAGATGGAGCTTTAGGCTTAAACTTGACCTGCGAAGAGATTGAGAGAGTAATTACAGTAGAAAGTTCGAGATCTCAACTCAATTTCTGACCAAACGAATGTACATGTAACCTAGGGTTTGAAAGAAATGAGAATGATGATCATCAAATCCGTTACGGATAAGAACTACCTTCCTTGCCGATGGGTTCGTATCATCATCCATGCCCGATTGATGCAGCAGCAGCAGCAGAAGGCCAAGAAGCAGATCCTAAAATCCCAAGAAAATTTTATTGAACGGGAATTGAACTTCCGATCTCTCTTCTGGAATGTCTTTGCTCTTGCCACTGATCTATAATTCTATATGGGAAAGGTTATCTTTTTCTCGTTATATATAATAATTGTATTTTAAAATAAAATTACAATAGTTTAGTTACCTTGCGAATTAAGGACGCTCTCTCGGAAGAGGCAAACGTTATTCTAACGGATATGCTGAGGTACGATATGCTGCTAATCCCTCTATTTCCCTTGCTTATGCCTTATCGTAGGTTTTGGTAAGACCAAAAAAAAACATTGAATCCAAAATATGAAGTGGCTCCTACTAAGTCGGCTAATTACATTGGTTTGGTTTATTTAGGAGGGATGGGCCATTTCCATATCCATTTTAAATCGAAGTCTGGGAGCTACGGAGAAGTCAATCATGAGTCACCAGTTTCCATGACTCCATAATTATAATTTATCAAACCCGTCTATACTGCTGTAAATCGCGAGTCTACAAATGCCTTATGCTCAAGATTATATGGAATTCAGATCTAAAGAAAAAATATACTATCACACTTTTTTTCTTTACTGGATGTATAAATATACACTCACATGAAAGATGGCAAGTCGGTATACTTGAATCCATTCAATGACTTCCCTTCAATCCAATACGACCTGACCTAGACTCGGGGTAAAAATCTACACTTGATGGGATATGCAAGCATTTAATCATTTTTATAATCTCGGCTGAATTTCGATATAACTCAGATGGTAAGTGGAGGAATATACAGCAGAGGCAATTGACATATAAATAGCGGTTGTCAATAGTATATCCTGTCAAGATACATCAGATATGTTATAGTTCTCTCACTAGCTTGTTTTCAACAAAATAGAAAGAGAACTACACATGTCGGAGGACAGGAGAAGCAACCATCTTCCATTCGGGTATTTACTTACCATAGGATGAAGGATGCTACCCCGTTATGGAACACCAAACGAACACAAATTTACAAACATGATAAGCACCAAAAAAAAAAACCCAATTGTAATCTCCATCAAGACTCAAATGTCAATCTGCTCAATACCCTGTCCAAAGACCAATATCTGCTAGATGTTTAGATCCCACCTAAAATAAGAATAAATTCTACAGGAAGCAGTTCTTCCTCAATGTATAACAAACGCTCTTCTTGAATCGGACGGCACATTCTGAATAACATTGAAAAATGAGCAGAGGACTTACCTTCTGTCCTCAGCTGCTTGAACTACCAAGATTGAAGCCCATCATGTAATCGTATTCAATTGTCGGAATTACAGATGCCACAAATTTCAGGAATAAGAAAAGGCACCTGCATGGTGAGAAATGCATGTCTCAGAGTAAAAAAAAAAGTGATAAGCCTGAAATAACAGGAAAGAATTAAACCGCTGCGTATATCAGGTTAAACAACTAAAAGCAGCAGCTTTTCCAATCATGAAAATTATAATAAGAGTTTTGCTACTTGTCAACTTCAGGTTCAACTCCACGTGACATGAGAACATCTATAATTTTCTTCATTACAGCTCCATGTCTGCAAGGATGAATAGATGCATGCTTCCCGGGCAAGTGTGGATGGTCTTCAATTGTAACCTACAACACCTCTTTCTTTTTTTTTTTTTAAAGATGTGAGTGTAAACTAAATAAAGGTCTGCTTCATGTTAAAAATTGGGATGGTTACTTTATCATGAAGAAATTTTGACTTGCATAGACCACTCACTGTTTTCCTTGCATGGTCTTGGCTAACATCCTCAAGCACGAGTTCAGGTTTTAAAAGCATTCTTCACTGCCATGAGATGACAAATAAAAAGGAGGTGCAAAATAAAAGCTGAGATCAAAATCATCCACCAATTATAAGCTGTGAAATAAGATCAGAGGATTATGTGAGCTGCCTCACAGACCTCATCATAACCAGTAAGCCATACTCGAGGAGTTTGATAATACTTGTCATACCTAAAAAATCACAAGGAAAGAAAAAATTCAATGCGTTAGACAGAGAAATTTGATAGCTAAGGCATTCATACTGAGCAACTGCTAAGAAGGGATAAAATTTTGAAAAAAAAAATACAGCATAGTATTAATCTTACGTAATGCTAACATCATACGTTCGGGTCCGCAAGATGTTATTATCATCAGGTTCATGTACCACAAAATATGTAGATTGAAGAGTTGCCTGCAAGAAGTGGAGAAACCAAATGTGGCAAATAGGCAAAACTCCAAGCTATAGTGACTGAAATTTAGCAATATGATAAGCAACCAAAGACGAGAGTGAACATACATGAAGAATTATTAAAAACAAAAGTAGAGTCACAGAACTAACAGGACCCGTCTCAATCAGGTTGTCTGGGTCATTGAACTCAGCAATGTCAGGAATATATTCTTCGTCATCTACACCAAAGTATGAAGGAGTGGACTGAATGCCACTCCTTTGGCTGATTTCAAGATTCTCCATGGAAGGCAAGTTCTCATCCTCATCAAGTTTAATTTCTAGTGGTCATATAAAAGGAAAGGTGAAAAGGAGAGAACAAGGAAAATTTAATTACCAACTCAAATGAACTACTTACCTCATGGCTTCCCATGAGTAGCCTTCCATCCATCATTGTCTTCATTATCAAGGAGCACTTCACCTCCAGCAGCCTCATATTCTTTTTCAACAGATGCAGCCCGCTGCCAGCAAGGAACTAAAACAGGAATTTAATAAGTCTCATTACTTTTATGGTGGTAACATCCTTGGAGAAAATCTTTAAAGGACAACAAGTATGATTGACTCAATCAACAAAATTAAAAGTTGGCAATCCAAGAAAACTTGATATATCTACTGATATGATCAGCACATTTCCAGTATTATGCTAAATACCAGGCTGGTAAAATCTCAACGATGATCAGTAATACTTCAGACAGAAGTTTCCAAAAATCACATCTACAGCAGTCTCCTTAGTGGCTACCACTAGTAGGAATGATCAATCCCAGCCTCTATACCATTTTGAATTATCAAGAACTGCTTTTCTGCTGGAAGATATGCCTTCCTCTTGCTTGGTTCAGCTGATTCCCTACAAGAAATTTCCAAAACCATTATAAAATGGGAGTAACTTGACTTGGTAAAACCAGAAGATTGGAAAGAAATCTAAAGGTGGATTTATACAACTGAAATCATATCAATATAATTGCAAGATAAATGAGCATCATAAAGCAGAGGAATAACCAAAAAGGTGAAACCGTAATACAGCAAATGCCATCCTAGGATCTACACCACTGTCACTGAGGTCAGTCAATGGAAAACCAAGCGTAGTAAAAGGTAGGAAAACTTTTTAATTACTGTAAACTGCAATTGACCATTTTGTAAGGAAGAAAACTCATCGCACAATAGCTATCTCTTGATACCCAAAATACTAATGAAGTAGTACATGAGGCATAATCGAAATATCCTCAAAAACCAATATTTTTCACGAGTTGAAGCATATTCTCCATCTTTATTCGTTCTAATCAGAGCACCATTTTAAGACTATCACAAGGTGGACAACAATGCCAATCGCCTTCAAGCAAAACGCTTAAGCTCAGGCGACATTCTTAATCATGATAATTCTCTAGGACTTAGTAGGATGCAACACAAACGCTCTCCATTAACCATCACTAACTCCCTCTACAACATCCGATTCCACAAACGACCTCAACAGTCTGAGATTACTGTTAACAGCAACCCGCTGTGAGCAATACACCTAATCAGATCCTAAAATTTACCATGGTAAGAGGATCCTAGGACGGGAAATCAAGATTGTACCATGACCGGGTAGGGCACTTGGAGACGAGATTGTCTCCAGCGATGATGATCTCGGTAACGCTGAGGACGCCCTTCTCCTTGAAGACGGAGACAGTGCGGGGGCTTGTTATCCGCTCCACTGTGCCCTTGAAAGCTTCGTGGAGCTTCTGCGACAGCACCATCTCCGAATTCTCGACAAATCAAAGGGGAATATCCATTGATCAAATCAAAAAGTAGATCGCGGAGGAATCCCGCCGAGTTTGTAAATAATAGCCGTGGGGTGTTGAGGGAGACGCAAAAAATAGTCGTCTGCCTGGGTACTTAACGGAAAGGAGAAGACCGACACGACACAAAACAAAGCAGCCGGACACTATTACATAATGTCCAGCCCGTTTTGGTTAGGCTCTCTTTGTTGTTTCATTTTAGGCCCAGATTGGTTATTTCTGAATAGGCCCAACCCAGACCAGATCAAATAAGAATTCGCAGTTCTGGGCTATCATCCCATTCCTCAGTAAGAATCCTGACCATTATTTACTCATTTGCCCACTGCCCTCTCCCGCCCACACCTTTTTATGTCACCGCAATTAATATATTGCACTAGAATCCTCCCAACTCTTGCAGGTCCGCCTACGTATTACTCTGGACATTTTGTTGGTTTTATTTAGTATTGGAGAGTGAATTTAGTTCTTGTTGTTTCTTAAGGAAGATAATTCTGCATGCATGCTTTCATTGAAATCAGATTTCCTTAAACTAATTAACCTGATGAAACACATGATAATCTAGTTGCGTGTATTCTCGGGAGAGTGCTCACTATGAGGCTTAGACAATAGACATTATGGAAGCCCTTTCCTGTTGGATCGGCTTCCCCAGACATACAATAAACTTAAGCTTGTGCATAGAACTTTGCTTGGATTGGCTACTTGGCTTTCCTTCCAAGGACAAACCAGAACTCACAAGTCACTGATGACCAGCTAGCTAGCTAGCTGGCTACCACTTCATAGAATAAAAGTTCGCCATCTTCTGCCACCTCTAGCTGTGGCATTAAACTCTGGCAGGTTTCAGATTCACATATAGTTCACCACTGACCGGTAAGTCGCACCAGGCTTCCAGTTCTCGGGAATTACATTATGAGCTACTAGGGTTTGCTGAGAGTACCGAGACATCAGCCTAATAGAGAAAGGAGGTTGAAGTTGCGAGCCCGCATCGAGCTTCCATACTGCCCCCCACGACTGCCGCATGGGCTGCCACATCTCGGTCCCGGCCGAGCTATTATTTTTGGTTTCCTTCAGAGCGACCCCTAGGAGGTCACCATCCCCTTCCTCATACTCGATCAGCATAGCAAAATAGTTTGAGTTGGACCCCTCATCAACCTGAAACATTATCTTCTTTCCCGAATAGTCACATGCAACCCTGCAAGACAATATATGTGGTAGTTAAGTTATACACGACGTTAAAGGCTCATGGGAAATAATCCATATATTTTACATGTCTGCTCCGCTATATTTGTTCCAATTAATAAATTGTTATTTACCGTGCAAATCGGATTCTTAGGACTCCTGCATCACGGAGTTTATCTTCTTCTCCTGTTATGGCCATAGCACCGAAGGCCGTTCCACTGAGATCAAAGTGGGCAGAGTCAGTCATGCAGGGGCCACCGGGGCAAAAGTCAGTGATGACCACCCTCGCAGGCTTGCCTGAGCACAATGGATGTGCCTTTCTGGAACATTTGATCTATCATGATCAAAACGATTGCCATGAGGTTTTCTTCTTTTTGATACATGGATTACATATATGTGCGTGAGGAAAAGAGGCTGAGAAGAAGGGTGCCGAGCGAGGAGGTTGGAGGAAAGAGAGAAGGGTTATTATCAGTTTATGAGGTATATTATCTGCTCTCTCTTAAAATCCAGTTGAATGATTTCTACTTTGTCATGGCGTGTAAGGTGTACGGTATACGGATACATATTTCTGGAGAAAGAATGTAGTACCTTTCCTTCTTCCATATATATATATAATATAAGTAGTATGGATGATACTCTTATTTTGCTTGACAATGATATAATCCTACAGGTATAAATACAAAATGATTTTGCAAACCCTCAGACTAAACTTGTTGAATTAGATGAGAGTGCTTGATTTAGGAAGCGTTTGTCGTATTATTGCCGAAAGTGTGTGTGTACGCATTATATACATGTTATAGTTGACCTCCAATGCGTATATGTTGTATATATATGTTCTCATATTGAGTATCTCGTTATTTTTTTTTTCGCTTGGAGGTATTCCTTATTAGTTTAAGTCTGAATTCATATAATATCATATTCCCTTTATAGCACTCTCGATAAAATGTAAAACTATTTCAAACTTGTCCCCAGAAAACAAAGATGTGTTATGTCAACCAATTCATATTTATCTCTTCTTTCTTTTGTTCTTTTATCAAACTTTAAAATCATTTCTTCTGAGAAGAAAGGCAGAGAGGATTGATTATGTGAAGAATAATAAAAAAGAACCTGGTAACAGGCTCCGCATTCTTCGCCTGATTTATAGAGAGAGGGCCCAATTCCTGTGACCATAGAAGAGAATGGAGGCTGTGAGACAGCGTTTCCGTATCCACAAGCCCCTCCTGCATCAACACACAATTGAATCAATTTTAGAGCATCATGATGATATATATGATCAACATTGAACCCATTAGTCGAGCTTTGTGAAGTCCAAACTTGGGTCCAAGTTATGTCTCTAGCTCAACAGGCTGCTAGTCCGATTACATGTACCTGTAACAGTATGGAGGCCAGTTTGAGCTTACCATATGTGTGTGTGTGTGTGTATCCGACCATACTATAGTCCAAACTTTGGGTCATATTGAAATGTCCCTGTTCATATTTAATTCAAATCAACCAAAGCTGATGTCGGGCTTGAGTTGGTAAGAAATAAGGCCATTTCAATTCAAGATGCTTCAATAAACCAAATACAGAAAGCGTAGAAGTGTTGATCGGAAAAATATATCAATTAATGCTCGTTTGGTCCTAGAGTAGCCAGCTTGCTGACGACTTACTCATACTGCTTTAGAGGAAATAAAAAAATGGGACTCTCCATCTTTCTCTTGTAAATGTAACCAATAGAGTATGAATTACCGTCGCTGCCAGCACCGTCGGGACTGCCATACCAGGTGGCTCCAGCCGAGTACCAGTGCCTTCCGTAGGTTGTTAATTTCAGTTGCTTTGAGCTGAAGCCGAAACACGGCTCCATAATGAAGCAAAATAATAATATGGCCATCGTCATCGAGTATGATAATACGAAGGACAAGCAATAGGGGGATACCGGAGGAAACTGATTCGCAGCCATATAGCTAGCTAGGACTAGAATGGAATGGGAGGAATAAGGCTCAGAGACCCGGCCCTTCAGTATTTCATCTCCCTCTCCCTCTCCCTCTCTCTCTCTCTCTCTCTCTCTCTCTCTCTCTCTCTCTCTCTCTCTCTCTATAAATATAGTGTGTCACCTCACCTGTAACTTCTAAGGTTGCTAGCTATAGCAGCTGCCAATAATGTGTATCTTCTGTTTGCGATTTCTTTTCATATGCATTAGGATTATGAGCTTCGTGGAGCTATATATAGAACGAAAGGAGGTACCTGCTGTCACTGTCATACGTTTAACTTTAATTTAATTCCCAAACAGTTACCTAAAATCATTATAAGGTACACATCTATATATCTACACATATGTAGACACATACTGAAATCATGGTCACCAGTCACAGCTACGCCAAAAAATGTTCATGCGGGTCGGTTGTCATACATCAATTGCCGTTAACTAGATCTTTAGACGTTGAATATATCACACATATATTTAGATATATCTGCTAGATATGGTCCTTGTCTAACAGGGTGTAATTATATTGCTCCCGAACACAACGTAGAATCAGCAACGGATGCAAAATAATTATTAGTTTAAAGATGGTGAAATTCAATAAAAGGGTTTAAGAATGGATCCAACAGCAAACATGTAAGATAATATAATGCATGATAAAATAAAAACTAAATACAATTAATGTAATATTTTATAAAATTTCCGAAATTTTAGAGGGATGCCCAAATTCATTCGTGGCTAGAGCACCAGCCCGTGAAGGGCGGCAGGTAGTGAAGAAGTCTTCCAACTTCGACATTTGATTAGGAAATATCAGGGGGGGGTACTAATGGCATGGTCTTTTTAATTGAAACGCCTTTCTGTAAGATGCAACCTCAGCTCCTCCTCTTTCAAACTTCTAAGGAATATGCCTGCCTGGGTCGAAGACTCCAAACAGAGCACGCGACAATTATAAATAAACTCAGGATCTTTCGTGATGCTCATTTAGAAAAGAGGGGAGTTAAGCAGACCAATGTTTTGGAGTTTTTTTTTTTTTTACTTTTTAATGATGATTTTATCAATTAAAGAAGTGTACATATGTACATGTGTGGTGAATTTTAAGATAATAATGATGATCAGTAGTATAATACAGGGGCCAAGGCATTGTCGGCAGATGTTGGGCCCAGACGATCTTCTGTATCATATCTAACCATTAATTAAAAGTTAACTCTTGTCTTTCTTTGCTGACATTCATGACACCACAGAAACAGCATTTGGATCCTGCCGTTGATGGTGGTTATCGGAGGTTACAATATTCTTTCTAGACCGCATACTATTATTATTATTATTTCTTTACTATTTTTAATTCTGCTTTTGATATATATATATAGAGAGAGAGAGAGAGAGAGAGCAAATTGTTGATCGGTTTTCCGCTGTCTTTTATACTCTCATTTGATTCGACTGCGTGGGCCGTTGATCTTTCACTTGGCCCTGTTAGTGGAACCGAAGATTACGCTTACAGCATTTGCAATGTTATTATACTATAAAATTTTAAGTTTGATTTTTGTTGATAAGAATCCCATATGCTCTTATTCCCTTTTGTAGGCCGGTATACCCCGTTAGTGACCGGGGAAAAAATTTTGTGTTCGGTTGTGTGAGCTAAATTGAGAGAGGGATACGTATAGGTTAATCCTATATATATTGCCAAGAAATAATAAAGCACATGGACACGTATGCATGCATGTGCAAGTTAATTACAAATTCTGAGAGTCTTCTCTTGCATTACTGCACGTGTCTTGATCAGAAAGGTAATTGATTTCGTTTGCTAGTGGCAAAAGTGTAGATGTGCATATGGTTGGTTGCAGACCCTGTAATCCGATTGAGAGTGATACGTTAACCACCAAATCTGTTCAGATCATTCATGCCATGTAATGGCATATATATATATATATAAAATATGATATCATGTATTGTGGCTTTGACCGATCTTGGATTCGTGCAAGCAATATCTTCTCCTGGCACATGGTAGTGCCTGTCGGCATTCCTACTTGGCCGCTAAATGGTTTTCGAGTTTCCAAGTTCAACTATTGCAATTTGATGGAAATCCTGATGAGTTCGTAGTCTCTTTGCAGGCACCGTAACATGTTTAGTGGAAGCATAACTTTTCCTTTCCAGCTATTATTACTATTAATTATTATCGTAATTACCATCATCACCATTATTACTATTACTACTGATATACTGATATATGAGAACCATCGTTTCTTTTTATTTTTTTTTTCCGTTTAGGCTTCGTCATTGTTGTATATACTATATGTATATACATATATATATATATATTTGGAGATGGGGATCCTACCAAGACTAGAAGTCAAGACACACGCACAGGATTAGGTTTGTCCAGGCCTTTTTTCCTTTTATTTTTGGTCTTTCTCAAACACACAACTTTTGCTGTAGAATTAAAAAGAAAAGAAAAAAAATTGGGCCTGGCTTGTGGCTCGGCTGCCTGGGATGAGAGAAATGTACATATATGGGTCGGATTCCGATTCCCCTTCCCGTGCTGTACCCAAGAAGATAATAGAAGAGTAAGAGAAAGAGAAGGAAACGGCCCATCCGAAATCACTAGCCTTCAATTTATGAGACATAATTAATAACAGTCAGTCAATCAGTCATGAACATAAGGCCTTTGCTTTTGCTGTTTGTGCAGAACAGCAGAAGCTCTTAAGTTTGAGTTGAGCCGAGCTACGGTTGGTTGTCTTTGTTCCCCCTGTTCTGGACTCTGGCCCACTGAACCCCGCCCTCATACTTCATAGGGACATTATTATTGGATATAATCATCTGTGGGAAATTACTAGTGGTTTTACACTCAGCTTACTAATAAAAAAGAAGATTCTTTTTACTGGATTTGTTTAAGAGTTTACATGGATAAGGGATAGTTAATGTTGTTTTGTCATCTTAAGATCTTGGAATTTTTTTCTACCCTTCTTATGTGAATTACATTCTCAACATTTTTTTTTACTAACTATAATTTTATTTTCATAAATCTCATATATTTGGTGATAGCTCACTCGATCACCACCATCATCATCCTGAAGTCAAGGATTGTAGTGTATAACAATCACTCATTCAATAATTATTGGGTACATTTTCCAGAGCCAATTTACTCATAATAGGTATTCCTTGTCCCTTTTTTATCCCCCACACCAGAAGAACTTTTTGGATCAACTTATACCGACTGTAAGCAGGGAAGGCAAATCTGACCATCCCTAGTCGGCCCGACCCACACACGGGTCAGGACGGTTTTGGGTATATCGGCCAACCCTGCCCCGTCAAATTATTATATATATTGATATATAATATATAAAACATATTATAGTATATGCTTATAATATATATTAAGCTATATTTAATATGATTTTAATCATTTTTTTGAGCAACTATGGTAGAATGAATCAGGCAGGTTCAACACGACCCGCACGGGTTGCACTGAGCCGGCCCATCACGGGTCATTGGGTGGCGGGCCAGGTTTGTGGGGGTGGGCCTGGGAATTCAAATACCTGTCCCGCCCCGAGCCATTGCCAACCCTACCGTAAGAACCTTTCTATAATTTCAATAATATATTTAAATGCTATGTAAAAATTTTGAATTATTTTTCATTGTAGCTCTCATCCATGAGTTACAAAATAAAAAATAAAAAAAAATTACAATTTTTAAGGAAGATTATAATAAAAGTATTATTTTCTTTTTTTTTTACAATTGAAATTTACCTATTTTAAAATGATTATTTTAATTATGGTATGTTTGAGTTTTATGTTGCTGATTTGCTAACGTATAAGTAACACCGTTAATTTTTGCACATGTGGGCATAGTTTTAAAAACCGGACCGGGCCGGCCGGTTCGACCGGTTCAACCGGGNCGGTTCCCGGTCCGACCGGTGAACCCAATTGAACCCATGAGAAAACCGGCCGACTTAAAATTAAAACAAAAACAAAAACATATTGTAATGTACCTATTTTATTTTACTAAACTTATATTTACATTTTATATTAAACTTTTGTTTAATATAATGGTTATATTGATGATTTTTGTTATAAATTATATTCAAATTATGATATTATGTAAATTTATTAGTAAATTATATTATTAATATTATTTTTAAACATGCGGTTCAACCCATTGAACCCCCAGTCTGACCCATGAACCCATGCCTACACCAGTTCCCGGCCCGGTCCGATTTTAAAAACTATGCATGTGGGTGTTAATGTGTCCCCATGTCATCATTATCTAATCAAATTAATGCAATTTGCTCCACGTCATCCCTCCACCACGTCACAACCACCGGGCCCACCCACACTGCCCCAGAATATATATATATATATAAAGAAGAAAAAACCCTCCCTCCAGTGAAGCTGAACTGAAGCCTTTCATCCCCAGCCGCCTCCCTCTTCGCCCACCCCTACGAACAGGCCGTCACCAACTCGCCCGGCCATCACTGAAGACGAGAGCTTGATTTCTCAAAGTCACCACCAATGGAAGGAATAACCACCCGACAACCTCCGCCTTCAATTTCTCCTTCTCGTCTCCCATTCGCCACCCTTTGGCAAATTCGTGAAACTAACACAAAATATAGATGTCATAATAAGCCCTGGGAGGAAGAAATTGAAGGTGGGGTTAACGGGAGGAAGGATGGCGGTGGCGGTGGTTCAGGTTAGGGTTTCGAATACGTTAATGGTATAATTTGAAACTTTGATAAGTGTTAAAGGGTAAAAAGAGTGATTTCACTAATTTTTAAAAAATAATAATAACATTTTGCCACGTAGGATAGTTAAGGGCTACATATGAAAGAAATTAACGGAGTCGAGTCTACGCAACCGAACCCATCATGTCCCGTGTTATTGGGGGAGAATATATATTATTAAAAAAATTATGTTTAAATAGATGATGCAGAACGATCACGTCAATATATGTATATATGTGATTAAATTATAAAAATATAAATATATGGGACACATGTTGTAATTTTCCTATTTTTTTAATATGCCAACTATGTTTATTTAGTTTTGACGTAGAAATTTTAATAGGCATCCAGTATTCTAAGAATCGGTTGTCCCTGATTAAGTATTTTAACTGATTTGGTTGATTGATGTTCATAATTAAATTGAAGCTATGGAATCAAGGCAATGAGAGGAAATACGCACTAACACCATATAACGTGCACATACCTCTCTTAATTCCTCACAGAAATCATTTGTGTACCATACCGTCTTTGATTTTGGTCAAAGTGGGGCTCACTGGAAGCCGGAGAAATAAATGCTGCAAAGCAGAGCTCTTGATTTCATAATATGTTGATTCATTACTGATCACATCTTTCTGATAAGGTTCTTAGTCACCAACTCGGCTTTCAAGCCAAAATTTATTATTATTATTTGGGGAAAAAAACTTGGCACCACTGTTTCTTTCTAGAGTAGATGTCCTCGCAGGTTATTTTTCCGTTCTTCTCACTTGCTACCAGAAGTAAGCTTTCGACGAAGAAGTCATGGCTGCAGGATTCTCAGTAGCAGGTGAAGGTGATAACAATGCTGCAAGGTATAATGGAAGAATGACCTCTCCTGTCATCCTCTCTTGCGCAATTGCTGCCTCTGGTGGCCTTGTTTTTGTCTATGATATTGGGATTTCAGGTATGTGCTTGTCCGATCTTCCTGAGCTAGCAACCGCTTGAAATCGAATAAGAGAAGTCACTTTAAAAAAAAAAAATAATTTATATAACACAGAGTGAAGCCGCACGAATCTTGATCATACGGTGTAGCATAGAACACAAGAATATTATCCTCGAGCAATATAATCTTTATGATCTCCGTGTAATAACATAGCTCGTACCCTTGTTGCAAGCAATCATTGCCTGTTCTTGGTAATCGTATGAATTTACCGGTGTCCATGTATTCTAAGGTGGGGTGACCTCGATGGATCCATTCTTGAGGAAATTCTTCCCGGAGGTGTATGCTAGAATGAAAAAGGATACCAGAGTTAGCAACTACTGCAAGTTTGACAGTCAACTCTTGACCTCGTTCACGTCCTCCTTATACATAGCGGGCTTGATAGCCTCGTTCTTTGCTTCTTCAGTCACTCGAGCATTTGGAAGAAGGCCTTCAATCTTCTTAGGAGGGGCTGCATTTCTAACTGGCTCAGCCCTCGGTGGCGCAGCCTCCAATGTTTATATGCTGATACTGGGCCGTGTTTTGCTTGGGATCGGCGTCGGATTTGGGAATCAGGTGACCATCCATATTTTTCCTTCTGTCATTATTTATATCTAATCTATACACACACTTTCAGTTATTACTAAATTCGTGCTTCTTCTGTAACATGAGCTCTTCTCAAGGATATTGATGTTTTCTTATCCTTCAAACAGAGAATTCGTTCCATTTCTTTCTCTTTTTTTGGATAATTAACAGAGAATTTGTTCTGGACAGCCATAAAAACGACGTTTCCCTTCTGAACTAACGGGTGACTAAACTTAACTGTGCAGTCGGTCCCTCTGTACATCTCTGAAATGGCACTTCCCAAGTATCGGGGAGCATTCAATATTGGTTTCCAGTTATGCGTTGGGATCGGGGTTTTATCAGCTAATCTCATAAACTACGGAGCTCAAAAGATTGAGGCAGGTTGGGGTTGGAGGATCTCTCTGGCGCTGGCAGCAGTCCCTGCCTCAATCCTAACCGTGGGTTCACTCTGCCTCCCTGAGACGCCAAACAGCCTAATCCAGCGAAAAGCCGATCCCCAAAAGGCTGAGTCTGTGTTGAGGAAGATTCGAGGGACCCATGATGTCCTATTGGAACTTGAAGATCTCATGGCTGCGAGCTCAATCTCAGCACATATCAAGCACCCATTTCAGAAAATTGTCCAAAGAAAATACAGGCCTCAACTTATTATGTCGATTGCAATACCATTCTTCCAACAAGTTACTGGAATCAATGTGATTTCGTTCTATGCACCAGTTTTGTTCAGGACGATTGGGCTAGGTGAGAGCGCGTCGCTCCTTGCTGCAGTCGTGACTGGCACAGTCGGGACAACCTCAACGTTCATTTCCATGTTAGTAGTGGACAGGATCGGTAGGAGAGCACTTTTCATGATTGGGGGCTTTCAAATGTTAATCTCGCAAGTGCTAGTGGGGGCAATAATGGCGTCAAGGCTCAGTGACCACGGCGGGCTGAGCAAGATTGATGCCTATCTAGTGCTTGTCTTGGTGTGTGTCTATGTCTCTGGGTTCGCATGGTCCTGGGGCCCGCTTGGGTGGTTGGTTCCTAGCGAGATTTATCCCTTGGAGATCCGTTCAGCGGGGCAAAGCATCACAGTCGCGGTGGGATTTCTCTTCACTTTCCTCATTGCTCAAACATTTCTATCGATGCTGTGCCATTTGAAGTACGGGATCTTCTTCTTCTTTGCTGGGTGGGTTGGAACTATGACACTCTTTGTGCATGTTTTGTTGCCGGAGACGAAGAATGTTCCTATTGAGCAGATGGTAAAGGTTTGGGAGCAGCATTGGTTTTGGAGGAGGTTTGTTATGAAAGTAGGGGAAAATAAAGAACATCTCGGGTTAACTTCCCTTTAATTATATTTCAGATTAATTTCTGCTTCTAATTTCATGTTCACATAAATGATCATTTCGCTTATGGTGCTCTGAAAATCACACATCTCCGATCATAATTAAGGTTGAATTTGCCTACGTGCTGGAAACAAGATAAATGCAATTCTTGCTAACATCCCTTTTCTTTCCCTTTTGGGCCTTAAATTTATTGTTGGTCAATGCCTTTTGGGCCCCGAGTAGATGTTCACTTTATGGGCTGCAATTTTCAAGTCCGAACTCGTCAGTCATTTTTCCCCCCTTACTGTTGTCCGTGTATAATAGGGAGAGTTTTTATCTCTTGGATAAAAATGAGGATGGCAGTAGTCCCATGACACCACATTATTATGGGAATTTTTATTCAAATTGAATAACTAATACTCAGCATGACTTCATTAATACAATATTATAGAAGACACAAGAATTCAGTATCTTTTACCATCCAAATTCAAAAAAAGAAAAAAAAACACCCATCTCCAATGTACAAGTATGTTGATACAAAAGTACCACAAATGGATAGTTGATCCCTCTAGTTCCAAGCTATGAATCACACTGCCCCAAACACCACCATCAAATTCCTTATTTATTTCTCGCTGCATCCAAGGAATCCATTTTCCTTCTGGTGAAAAAAATAATAGACTAGCACGCAAGATGAAAGTAAGAATTCTAAAATTGGAATTTCATAAGAGATTTTGATAGAGAGTACATGAGAATTTGAATACCTTCTCTTCATCCCGTGGCTTCCTCTCTTTTACACCCCCGCCCATTGCTCGAATGTTATAAAATGCCCATAGCCATTGGATTGATTGCATATAATAATAGTAGAGGAGAAATAAATGAGATATTCTTTTGCCCTCTCCCTCTCCCTCGCTAATCCGGGTTCTATTCAACGATGCCACTGGCGTTCAATCTCTCTTTCTGAATGCTCGGGAAAGAAAGCGACTTTTAAAAGTCATCGTCTTACCCCAGAAACTAATACTCTCTTGGGTTTCTCTCTTTGGTATCCGTCGATCTTAACAGGTTCGTTCCCATCTGTCGTCTCTCGCGATTTCTGGGCTCTCTTTCGATATCTTTATCTCCTCCATCTCCGCCCAATCTTTGTTGCGATTGAGGACCCGTGTTTCTTCCGTATTTTTATGATCCAAGTTCTGATTGATATGTCTATTTCATGATATCTGAACGAAAGAGTCGGATTCTGAAAGTATGACCAGCTTCTGGGATGTGATTGATCAGTATTTTTCATTTGATAGGTTCAGTTTGCTCCTTTCTTTCTTTTGCGTCACTTCTACTTGTAATCGGCACCGTTTCGTTGCCAAGTCCTCAGTCACGACTAAGGGTGCCCATGACACGGACATGTGATAATTTCTTATTGCGGAGGACAAATATAAATGAAAAGAGTATTTTGAATTCTATTGCTGGTACAGTATGCTAACCCCAGCTTAGTTGCCTGAGCTACAGGACAGAACCTGGTAAATTTATATGACCTTAAAAAATGTTTCTTGTTTGGTTGCTGTTAACTTTAGGAGGCGGCTGACTGTCAGTTTCTGTATATTAGAGTGTATCCTTCATTAGGTCGATTTTGCAGTGAACCTGAGCTTCTATATAGTCAGCTGTCCAACCAAAATGAAAATTATCTCCATTTCTTTGAGCTGCATCTTCAGTCATTTTTTTTTTATTATCAATGTTTACAGAGCTGTGGTTGCATCTTCAATTTCTGCTCGGATCCTCAGCATATCAATGCCTTCACCTTTCTCACCTCAGTGGCAAGACAAAGCTAGTGGCTTTTTTTCTTCTTCAGGTAAAATGAACAGGTCAATTTGTATGGAAGAGCTTTATTGGCAGACTTCCTATCAGGACTTCCTTACCTTACATGCTCAAGTATTTGCTGCAGGAGTAAAGCTGAAAGAAGCCGGGAGTAATGCTGGAACTTTTGTGGGTGAGGTAGCAAAAGATGCTAAAGGCAATGTTGTACAAGTTGCGGGACGAGTTGGCTCAATGGTTAAAAGTCGGTGGGCCCTTTTACAGCAACCTTGCACCAGACATGTAGTGCAGGAGCGGCTTATTGAAGCTGCGGCATCCACTGGGTCATTTCTAAGGAAAGGTATCTCTGAGACGAAAGATAAAGTCTCTGTGGGCAAGACGAAGGTTGAAGAGGTGACTTCTAATTGACTTTTTGATGTCATATTTCGATTGTCATCTAAGTGTTGCTATTGGAAATAAACGTTGCTTGTTTTAGAGTATTTTCTCTAGATCTGATGCATTCAAGTTGGTGAAAATTTTAGGTAGCAAAAATGACAGCACAGAAAAGTAAAACCGTTTTAACAGACATTGAAAGGTGGCAAAAGGTATATGGTTCTTTGTTTTCCTTCCTGGATTTCTTCCCCTTTCCATTTATAGTGTTGCTGGTTTCTTATGAGAAACTTCTGTTGATTGCAGGGAGTAGCTAGCACTGATGGTACAAATTGACTGCATAACATGTTTAACTAGATATTCATTATTTGGTTAAATTATGCTGAAGTGACCAAGAGAATTTGGTTAGTATTAATCTTTTATCAGATTTTGTACTTGCTCACAGTTTTTTTTCTTCTCTCCTTAGCATTTGGAGTCCCAATTGAAATTACGGTGCAACGTCAACAGTCGACTGGGCCTGTCCCCCATATTTTGGTTAAATGCGCTGATTACCTTGTCTTATCAGGTGATCTATCTTGCTCGGATGGATTAATCTGTGTTGTACTTATCTATATGTTGCTATATTGCTGATTTTATGTGATACTATTTTATTTTGAGTGTTAGGGCTACACTCACCCAACTTGTTCAAGTCTGAAGGAGACAAGAAGGTTGTTCAGCAGTTGGTTTCATTATACAACTCCGGTACCTTTAATATATCCCTTTCTTAAAACTTCTCACATTTATCTATCTTTGAATATTTCAATTTACACCAGTTAGCTTTGCAATCTGCAGATTTGAACGCATCGTTACCTGAAGGCATGAATCCACTGGATGTAGCAGCCCTGGCAAAGTGTTACCTTGCAAGTCTTCCTGAGCCTCTAATGACCTTCAAGCTTTATGAGGATATCAGAGGTGCTCGTTCAAGTATAAATACGATGAGGAACATACTGAAGAATCTTCCTAATGTAAATTACATGACCCTTGAATATATAACAGCTCTTTTGCTCCATGTTAGCCAAAAGTCTCTTGTTAACAAGGCAAGGACCCCCCCCTCTCTCTCTCTCTCTCTATATATATATGTGTGTGTGTGTGTGTGTGTGTGTGTGCGTGTATTCTTCAGTATTTCAGCTAGCTCCATGCTTCTTCACTGTCTGCAGATGGATGCCCGAACCCTTGCTATGGAGATGGCCCCGGTCATCATGTGGCAGGAAGGGCACAAACCTGAGTTTTATAAGCAATACTGGATTAGTGCTGAAAAGAACCAAAGGAATTCAGACTCCTTGCCTACTTATAGTGCTTGGGATATGCTTGAAGGTGAGACCTTTTGTTTTATTTAATTTTAAATGTAACCTTATTTCCCCCATTGATTCCTAAATGAGAGTAAGATGGGAGTAAAATTGTTTGATCTGTGAAGTGAAAGTAGATTCATCATTATCCAATTATTGTTGTTACAGAAGAAGATGAAACTGTTGACCCGATCCCCTTGGACGATGGAGTCCCAATAGATTACGGGGCCATCGAGGCTATTCAGTGCCTCATAGAGCACCATAATGCAATCTTCACAGATGCAAACGAGACAGTATGGAGGTGATTTGGGGACAGGTCTCCTTTCCTTGTATAGTTCAGACTTGAGTCTCTTCCATCGTCCATACAAGTTATTTTAGAGTCAGGTGATGGGTTCTGTAAATTGCAGTGAAGATGAAGATACTCGTGTCGACTGGGATTTTTGAAATCTTTCTTGTTGTGGAGTTGGTCTGGTTTGGCCTTGCTCATTGTGCTTAGACGCTACCTATCCGTTGCTCTTTTCTGGCAAATAAATTCTGTCTGAGTGAAGATTTTGGATGGTTAATACACTTGTAAGCAATGCCGGTTCAAGTTGATGAAGGTGTTAAGTCGAACTCACGAGACAGATTCATTTAAAAGCCACGTTTATGAAGGTGTTACATCCTTTCTCTCTTAAATAGTATTATGTGTAGGCGTCGAGCTGAAATCACATTCTCGGGTGTGTTGTTTTTGTTTGTTTTGTTTTGTTTTTTTAAAAAAAATATTTCTATAAAATGCGGATTCAGGACTTCTTGTCATTTCAATATCAAGATTGGATCTGCTGCTACTGGGCAAATAGGAATATGCATATGATTATTATTATTAATCAAAGAAAAAGTAGCGTGTATTCTATAGTTTTAAAAATCAGATTGAATTAGTTAATTTCTATTTTTACTATCTCACTATTTTCTTCAATCATAAGTAATCAATAAAAAATTTATAATGTAACTATCTTCTCGGACATCTTGCCATCACAGGGAGGAGGACAGAGAGAATCAAGCACATTGAGCGGATGAATTTGATACCATTAGGGTACCATACGCTGTTTTCATACGAGTAAAATCTCGTATATTTAAAAAATAAAAAAGATCCAGTACATTTTAATTCTAAAACAGGGGTTGGTGGAAAAAACAACAGAGGAGCTACCATACCTAAATATAATCATTTACACTGTTCGATGCCGGAGGGAGAATTTTGATCATAGTCAAAAGATGTTAGAATTGGTTTAAGATTGTCCATCACAAAAGAAAATGATCTAAAATTTCTTACTGCCAGCACATCCACTTTCGATGGGGGTAAAGGCGGGGTTGGGTTGGGG
>CXYZ01005376.1:1478426-1527646 GCA_900006705.1 Sonneratia caseolaris
CGGGGTTGGGTTGGGGTGGGGTGGGGTGGGGTGGGGGGAAGGTCGTTTCGTAACTATTATAGGAGATGTCTTTACAAAATAAACATGATCTCATAGATGTGAATGATGCTGTATGGCTTCAATCATCAAATCAAGTCCCCATATCCCTGGATGAGTCCCTCTAAAGTCAAGTCTAATATGTAGACGGTGTCAGCTCTCTTTTCGTTTTCTATTTTGGCAAATATATTAGCAGAAACAGAACTGAAGCTACCATCCATCCAGCATATATATAACAACTGAAGCTACCATGCGGATCAGCTCTATATGTAGCTTAAAAAAGACAAAGAATAAGAAAGAAAACAATGATGATGAGTATGAGGAGGCCTCAGAAGTGTCAAATAGTGCAATCACAGAGTTATATATTCAGGCAATGTAGGCAAGAATAAAAGAAGCAGACATCATCACTGGCCTCATCATGGTTTGTCAGTCATCGACATTGTTTTCATAGAACTGAGAGATCAGCTCATCTTTGGCTTTAACTACATGACTAGCAAATCTTCTAACAAGAGATCTCCATAAAACATAATCAGTCTCATCGTAGTCTTACCAAGGCTCCCCTTTCATCATCCCCATTAGTAATTTCTAGGGAATGGATCAGATATCATTCGGAAGAGACAGAATAACAAAAATCACGTCAGTGATCCAACTTGCTGAGTCTAGTTTATGGTGGGGGGGAGGCGCGGGGGGGCTTGGGTTGCGTTGTTGTGGGGAAATCAAAGGAGCAAAGCAAGACAGGACTTCGATTGTGAGGTAGAGTTGAGAGGCATGAGGGCCATTAGAGAAGCAAATCGAACAGAATTCTCACCTAATCAAAACACTCCTCAACTCAAAGCCATAGCTAGAGGATGACGGAGCTGAAATTGTGTTAGATCTAGAGGGGCGCAGAGCCAAAAGGATCGTCAATTGAATCGGTAGCATCTCTCCCGTCGGGTGGCGCTGCTTCATACCTAGAGGGGGAATTTATACTCGTACCCGCAGCAATGTTATTCAGTACTCGGGGCAAAAACAGACTTCTAGGGCTTTCGGAGGACCTGATCTCGTTGGGCCTCTGCTCGGTATTTATAATATGGGCCACCCTTGGGCCGGCCTGGGCATCTTCTTGAATTTCACAATTTATTGTTACGCCCGTACCCCGCTAAACCAGTTGTTTCCCTACTTGCTAGAGACCGGTCACTCTCAGATTTGTACCGCCCAATAGGAAAAAGAGAGGAGGAAAAGGAATGAAACTGCAAAAGCTGGCATCCTTTCTGGGTAGCCCTTTGATAACGATCCAACCTCAACCATGTTAGATGGGTAAAGCTCCTTCAAGCATGTAGTGTGACGCACGTCAAAATGGATTATTCTTTTAACAATACTCTGTAGATCATTGGATCCAGAGCACTAGAAAAATGATATGATTGTGGTGTCACAAAGATTGGTCATCTTCTATTTTGGTGCCCAGGACACTGTTAATTCTGTTCATTCTTCCGATAGATCATTACGATAGTGCAAGAATGTCATTTTGAATTTTTTTGAGTGTTGATGGATCTATTGTAGAATGGAGCTGTAAGTGAATACCTGGGCTAACACATGCTCACAATCTGTCAGTTAGGACTCAGACTAGGTGATACAGAAACATTCCTTTCTGGTGATGTGCATCCTTTTGATCATATGGAATGAATGTCACTTCATTGATCCAAAAAAATGTAGAATGGTAATGCAAATAATCTTGCAGTAACAACCTGTTGCTGATCTGGGGTGAAGAAACTGGTAAAGCATTCATATATATATATATAAACAAGGGTCGGGTTTATCAGAAACTGGAACAGCTTACCCTAGGCTAACTCCTGGGAGTAATGCTATTGCTGCTGAACTTCAGAAATGGCTATAGTGTGATCACAAGCACCTTCAAAAGTTGGGGATGTCTGCCTTTTCGTGGTCTGGAGATCTCAGAGAGATTTGTACTGCTCAATAAGCCGAGAAGCATGGAGACGTGATGTAGGCTTCACAATGCATCCCAAATTGTGCAGGTATGATATCTACGTCGCATGGCAAAACTTTTGTTAGCATGCAAGGTTACAACTATCACATCTCATTAAGAATTCTGTTCATGCATCTTTCCTTTCTTTTTAATGCACTGGAGTGCATGAAAAGCCCAACATAAACTCAGTCTTCAGCTTCAGCGGTTGCTGCAATACTTGCTCTTCCGTTATATCGATGAATATGTAAGGTAGATAAGAATTGTAAACATGGGAGAAGCTTATAGATACCTGTTTAGATGTTGGGGCAGATGAACCCATAGATTTTTCTACCCTCAGTTTCTGGAAGTGTTCCTGAAATGGGGAAATCTCAAGGACTCAAAGCAATGACCAGATCCAAATTCTGACCATGAATATTTAGAGTTGAGAGTAAACCATGGATTTAAGTTAAAAAATGTTTTTGGTTAAAAATAACAGGGTAATATTTGTAATTTCTGCTGTAGCCAGTAGAATTACTTGCAGCCTAAGTTGCCCCACTATCCACACGATATATTTTCTTCACATTGGCAATGAAATGGAAATAATAGTCAATTTGGACAATGCTGCTGCTTCTCAAGTTATTGCACTCAGTTTATTGTACATCAAATGCCTGGGTTTTAAGTGCCCCAAATAAGCAAGTTATCAAAAAGTTCTACCTGTTTCTCTTGCATTAGATGAGCACGTTGATCAGCAGGCAGTTGCTCCCATCTCAAAACCTGTTAATGATTAAAGAATAATCAGCATAGTTACATGAATCTGTACATTGATAGCGAGGAATCAATTACTGCCCCGGTTAGCAGCATGTATTAACTATAGATGCAGCCGTTTAACCATACCAAACTGAATGAATCTGATAATTATTTTGATAAATCACAGGAACACTTACTTGTTCTGCATACTGAAATGCTTCAGCAGAGGTCAAGCATGACTTAAGTGCACATAGAACATCCTGGGAAAAATTTGCGCAGAACACATTTGTTAAACAATGAACACAGCCAATCTGATAGAGAAAATTTTGAGATGGAAGGACCACGTTGTTACAATATTACATGTTTTAATATGATGATGATTCACATGAATGTGGGTTAAAAATACTGGAATTCTGAATAGCATCACATCAATTGTCCCCAAAAATCATTTTATGTAATCAGAGTCCGAGCACTAAATTTCCCTTGTCAAATTTGCTACATTGGACTTTTTAAATCTTCTCAATGGATATACTATCTAAAAAGATCTAACATTTTGAATGACTGCTCTCTCTATAATGGTAACCAGGAACTGAAGGCAAAGGTTTAAGCATTAAGATGCCATCAAATGAGAAAACATGATCATGGATTATAAAAGATAAAGAGATACAGGGAAAGCTGGATTTCTGACCTTATGCTTGTTCTTCTTAACTCTCAGTCGCTCATCGATCACAAAACCAACCTGCAAGTAGAATATAGCAAGAGATGGTGGGCAAAAGGAGGAAATATAAGACTTGCATGCAACCATATGACCCATACCTAAAGCAGGAGCACTTAACAATTGGTCCAAGACTCAATCAGAATCAGATTCATTGCAATATTCACCTTGCCAAGCAACCTTTTAGGGTCTTTAAATGCTTTCCTTTTGGCCCATTGATGGAATATATGAGAAACAACTGATCTATCATCTACATCAAATCTGTAAATCAGTCATGGAGAAAGGTCAAAGATTTAAAGTCCCAAGGATAGTGCACGATTTTTGAGAACATATTAAAGCCTCATAGTTTTTATTACCTTTTGAGGAAATTGATTCCGTTGTATGCTTCCACCATTATGGATGCATCCTCAATTGCCATGTCAGTGAGATTTAAGTGGCGCTCATCTGGTCTTGGTTCTACTTTAACACACTCCTTATCACCTGGCTTCTTGCCAGTGCCAATTGAAATCTGTTGATTGACCAGTGATGCATTTGTATTGCTCAACTCAACCTAAAATCATGAAAGTATGCCAAAAACGTCATAGAGCATACCTGGATGGGCACATAATATATTTGCAAAAAGAGATTTTAGAACATGAAAATTTGCAATTTGGAATAAATAAAAGAAAGATAGCGTGCAGAATAACTTTTTCCTAGATGCCTGCATTACTGTGTTTTGTGAAGTTACACATTGAATATAATCTCACATCAATGATAATAAGTAAACAAAGAAAATGGCTGAGGGTACTCACCTGGAAGTCAAGCAGACAAACTGGGATTTCTTTCAGAAAGCGCGATGGTTGAAGTATCTGAAGAAAATATATGCATACAAAATTCTAAGTTCCACTAACTTGAAATAGAAGTACCGAATGGGATATCAGGCTATATTAAAAGGCATCAGGGTGAAGTATGCCATCAGACAACAAAGAGGGAAAAAATTAGGTGTAGGCTAAACCTGCCAACTTGAATCCACTGTGACATATAAAATATAGAGTTTCTTCCGAGCACGTGTCATTGCCACATAGAAGAGCCTTCTTTCCTCCTAGAAATAATATTTCATAAAAACCTTACTTGATCATGTGCCAAGGGCTTCCAAATGGCATATGCAGCAAGCTTACCTCCAATGAACTCCCATCTCCTTTCAAAACACCATCAGATACATACAATAGTGGGATCTCAGATTCATTAGCCTGTTAAACCAGTGGAAACATTCATGCAACAATCAAATATTCCAGTAACTTGAAGTAATTTCCACCCAGCCACAATTGCCACACTATTTTCAGATTTCAGACCTTTGAGCTAATAAAAAGGTGAAGCTAGACTACAAGACTGAGACCTCTACCAAGGTAAAGATAGATGCATTTACCAAGCAATCACTAGTGAGAATCACGAGACATGATTATATTCAATTACACTTGCTTCAAGAGGTATTGCAAGTAGTTTAGCATATGGATATAGCAAATAACCTTTACAATGAATACGACATCCCATTCTAAGCCTTTAGACTGCAAAATGAAAGAAAGAATAAAAATTTAGCCCTGTGAATTGTACATTCTATATAAAATTGAAAAAAATAATCCATTGGAAGGACAGTGAAGAAACCTGATGAATGGTAGTGAGGGCCACCGAATTTTCATTATCATGTCTCCGAGAACGAAAAATTTCCCTCTCTCTCTTGGATATAAAATCAACAAAAGCTTTGAGTATGTTCAGACATCCTCTTTCTTCTTTCTCATTTCCATATCCTGCTGCTGTGGATTGGGTTGATATAAAGTTCGCCACATCATCAAGCAGGTATTGAAGAACCTGCAGAGGGGAAAGACCAACTTCTCATCACATGCACCAAACATCCAAACGAAATGCAACTAAATGCAATTCTGCTTCACAGAGCGAAAAGAGGAGTTCCAGGAACAAGGGCTGAGTTGAAGAAATTAGCTCTTTTGAAAACCCCTCAGCATGATCAGCGACAGAGAAATCCTTGAACATAATAGTTTTAGACTGTCCATCCAGTGCCAAATTTAGATCATTTATGCTTGAATAACAAGTATCTGTTCACATTAGATATCAAAAGATTTTTGTACAGAAAGAAATAATACTTGAGTGTTATAGTTAATTATGGTTTTGCAAGTCACCAGTCAGTATGCCTCTTTTGTAAGACTAATTTCTTTCTGTCCACATCAGGTATCAAAAGAAATGGTGATGCTTTCTTCAACTTGGACTGTTTTTTTGTTTTTCTTCAATAGAAACTTACAGATCTCAGGTCATTTTCTTCATTCAGCAATTTTCCTCCATCACTATCCACAACTGCTCGTTGTTCTAGGAGATATCTCTGAAAAAAGTTACCACACCTTGCAGAAAAAGTTAACCACATGCCATGCAGCACTCTATTATCATAATGACTCCAATTCACCAAGTACAAAGTTGAAAGACAAAAATTTGCTTTTGACGTCTAACAAATCAATATGCATACATAAATGATCCAACAACCCATGTGTAAAAGCATATCAAAAGTGATTTTTGTCTTTCAATTTTGCAAAGATAAAGCTACATCAAATTCTTTTTAATGGCATAACAACAAATACTATCACATTCATGAACTATATTTGCCAATATTTTCACTAAAAAGAAAAGAAATTAATGAATTGGTTGTTTCTAACCTGAGGTATCATGTTTGCCACTGAAGTTATCACAGTTGAAATTGATTGCTCCTGTCATGAAAATAAAGTATATCAGTTACTTTGGCTGGCATCGAGGATGTTTTTAGCATTTCCAGAGTTAAAAAATTCAATGAGTCGGAGCTCCTTGTGGTTGATTCTAGGCTACAGTGAAAGGTCCTATTGTGCTTATGCAACAGCTACATCAAAAGCGCAAATTGCAAAATGATGAAAACAAGAGCCTCTCAGTCCCTGTAGGATATTTACCCTCTCAACTATATGTTTTATCATGTCCAGTGTTGATAATACTTTTCTTCCCTGCGTAAGTTGACTCCTGTGATCAGTCAAGAAAGCATATGAAATAACTAAGTAGCTAGCACTTGCATGCTACATATAGAGAGAGAGCATGTGTAAGTGGCAAGTACAGAATGATGAGTTATAGCAGCACAAATTACTCATGTCTGCTATAATGTAAAGATATTCCCTCATGGTTATCTTTGTTAAGTGATTATTCAAGTAAAGATGTATTTGCTTTATCTGATAACAACAAAGAGAATTATGATGTGTGATTATGCCATGAAAGTAAGATATAATGATGGACTATAGTGCCACAAATTAGACATGTCTGCAATCAGATTTTAGTTATTTGGACGAAAACTGTATGGATTTTGAATAATAGACAGTCATAATTCTAGTGAGTAAATTATCCCAAAACAGTTCCATAAAGCACATGATCCATTTGGTAGACATTGAAGCATAAGCATAGCACACAAAATTTCATCTCATATCCGTCCATGTTTCTTGCTTCTTGAAGCCCATATCTTCTTGTTTCACAGCTTTCTTTAAAACAACATCAGTTCCTAATTTGGATATGACTAGGTGTGCCAGACCTTTAGTAAGATGGGAAAATGTTGATTATCTAGCCAATATATGATTGAGGGATTAAGCAAACTATTTTCATGATAAGCCTCACATAAGGGATTGAACTTTTGGACTTTGCCAATGACATTGATAAATTGAAATAAGTCTCCTAAGATTCAACAAATACAAACCTCTTAAATGTGCCAGAAATCTTTGCACTGAATATATCAGATGCAGCCGACAGAAAGCTGCATTTTCGAATGGCTGAGATCTTATTGATATGATTGACTACCTGGAAGAGAGAGAGATGTACAAAAGTTATCTGATACAGGCAAGGACATGCATAACTGATTTTAAACTCAGAGGTTGAGGATACAGTACCATCTTCTTTTCCTCTTTTGGTAGAGGAAGTAAAGCCTTAAAGACTCGACAATAGTGGCTGTCATCACAGCCAGGCAATGCCGTGTTTAGCATAGCAAAAATGACTCTCACTACCTATAGGAATGATTTTAGTCAATGAACAAGAGCTATCATAATCTCCTCTTCAATGCCATTTGAGTTGGCCAAATGTGATCACATTGGCTACTCATAAGACACAGATAAATATGAAAAGGAAACAATTCTGAAACTAGTAGTGTAGAGCCAACTCTATTATCAAATTCAAGAACTGCAGCCTCATCATGCATATCTTGCATTGCATAAGTATAGACATCAGAAGAAACTAACCACCAATTCCTACAACCTAGGAAGGAAGATCCATGAGCAACATAAAACAACAAACTAAATATATAAGGGTAAACACACTGATAGAACAATATTGGATCATAGATGATAGAAAACGACCTTTTTTCTGTAGAAGGCTGCACCATGAATGTTGAAGGGTATCTTTCTATCACGGAATGCAGCTTGGAAAACTTTGCCACATACCTTCAATGTCAGTTAAGGAACTTCAAGGTCATTCTTTTCATCCATCAAATACAAGAATCTTAGCAAAACTAGAGTTGATTTTTACCTGCCTACGGTAAAGAATAGCAAACTTTCCAAAGGAAGAAGTAGCAGGGGAACCTCTAGACATTGTTTCCAAGATTGTATCAACTACAAACATACATTGCGCATCCTCATTGCGGCATTCTTTGATAGTTACCTGTGTATCATAGACCACGTCAAAATTGCTACGACTCCAATTCTAAATGGCGTCAGAGGTTTTTTTTCTTTTATTTTTCCTTTTAATGGTGAATATAGCAAAAGGAGTACCTTAGATCCCGAAGAATTATCAGTAAGAACATCCTTAAGTTGGCACCGCTTTACATTGTTCTGTATCAGATATGCTGCAGCTTCCACAATGCATCGAGTGGAACGGTAGTTTTTATTTAACCTAATCTACAGAATTAAATAAATTGAGATCTGCTTTAATTATACATGCTCATTACTCTAATCAGAAAAGGCAAGGACAAGAAGCACCGGACATCAAGATGCTGAGTGTAGCAAGCCTGACCTCTTTATAATTTGGAAAATCTTCACGAAATGAATCAAATCCAGATATATCAGCTCCATTGAAACTGAAAATTGACTGCATTGGAGAAAGTTGGTCAGAATAGACTGAGCAGTCCAACAGCAAACTTTGCCAAAATATGGGATCCAAATATAAAATGCACACCTGATCATCATCACCAACAATTGTAATGTGGTTATGGGAAGCAAGGATTCGCAGTAGCTGGTATTGCATAGCACTAGTATCCTGAAACTCATCAACTATAAGTTCTGGCATTCCACAAGTTCTGGCATTCCTCAAGCACTTAGAATTGGACAGTTAAACAACTGTCAGGTCAAGATAATGTTAATTTTGAGTATGTTTACTAAAAGAATTGTTCTATGGACCTTCTGGGAAATCAGTGAGCAGCTTTACAGAACAGCTGATTAAGTCATGATAATCCAAAGCATTGCAAGTTCTCAGTGTCTCATTATAGTGTTTGAGGACTGCAGCCTGTTTACAAAAAATTAAGAACCACTAAACATATGAAAAAAAATGGCAGAAATCTCCAAAGCAGGTAAAATAGTAGCTTACTCCAATATCATTGCCCATCTTAGTAAAATATCCAGGAGTCTTTCCAGAGGCTTTAGCCTAACAGAGAATATCATGGGTCAGAATGAGAATTCCTTTGATCCATTCTTCCACATCTTGAACAGATGAGCAATCAATCTTGTGGACTACAGCCCTCAGGCTAGGCATAAATAATAAATTAAAAAAAAATTCATGATAAGGAGCATGTTTAAAATTATATTTCCGGCTCTCTGCTGTTCCCATTAATGGGTAGGTAGTAAGATTATCAGAAAGTGGTAATGACCAATACTAATTGAATAACTGCATGACATATTTAGATGAAACTAATAACAAAGGGGAAACCATTGAGATATAGATAGCTGCTTACTAACTTGAGTCACAAACTTCTGCCACTTTTTTGATTTGTCCTTAAGATGTTGTGGAGAAGTAATAACAACAGGGTCTTCATCAAGCTTGCAGAGTTCATAATTTTGTCCACAGTTTTCATTTCCTAACAACCTCATTGCCTCAATGACTGCTCTCCTCTGTTGACCTTGCCCAAATATTGTGAACTCAGGGGTTCGCCCCAACCTGTAGCAGGGTCATACAAAAGTTCTTGATTGAAAAGCAAGCAAAAGTAGGATGGACATTTAAAGGAAAAGACAAAGTGAGACTGACTTATCAGCATGTGATCGGCAAAGTTGAAGAGAAAATGAATGAAATGTACTGATTTTGAGCTCTTTTGCAGCTTCCTTCCCAGCTATAGTGCCAATTCGATCTCCCATCTCAGAAGCAGCCGCAGTGGTGAAAGTCATGGCCAATATATTTGAAGGATCAATGCCCTAACATTTATTTCAACAAGAAGAAGAAGATCGAAAGTGGAAGAAGTCAGGAAAGTAATCAAAACACTAATAATTGGAAGACAAATGACAGACACATTACAAACTCAATTATCTGCTGGAGTCAATCTGTACTTTTACCTCATTAAGTAACACCAAAATACGGCCAACCATAGTGGAAGTCTGCAACAAAAGAGATGAGAAACGTCTTTGCTTTCTTAAAAGAAGCAACTGGTGATGACAAATAACAAGAAAAACATAACAGGTGAAAAGATTGACCCTATGGCAGGAATTCTTGCCTTGCCACTTCCTGGACCAGCAACAATCATTAAGGGGATTGTAATGTTGCTGAAGGCTGCTTCTCGCTGCCTCTCATTCAAAGACACCAAATACTTGGAGTATTGTTGTGGCATGTCCATGGCTTTTGTCACTGAAGGAGAGCCCACTCCTTCTGGAATAAATTGAGATAAATTCCCGTTTTGAATAAATTTGTGGCTCTTAATGTTATTGATGACATGTACCGACTCTGAATTAGAATCAATGTTGCCAGGATCAGGGGTAGGGAACCCTATATCAGCCTTGCTGTGTGAGAGCTTATGGTCACAGAAAGCATCAATTTCTTCCAGAAGGGAATCATCAAAATCGTCATCTAGAACGTTGGGAATTGGAAGTCTATCATCCAAACTAGTGCATCCATCATTCCTCTCTGTCGCAGGAGTCATGAAAGAACCATCCAAATCACATCTCTCCGTTGACCCCATCACCATGTTCGGTGATTTGCTGGTTGACCCAATCTTACTCGTGACAGAGCCACCAAAAGGAATAGTGCCATCTTCAGCACATGTCTGGTTGGACCCCCTAAAAGAAAGTGGAGATGGGATGTTGACAGAAATTCCTGAGAGAGGTGCTCTTTTGGCGATGGACCCGCCTGACTGCGGTGATGTAGTGTTCCCACTTACAATCCTGAAATCAACAAGACTGTGAGACCTCTGTTCATCTGTCTTACAATAATTACCAACTAGACTAGACAGATCAACAAGGTTACGTATAGTATGGAACAAGGAAGTGGAATCGAACGCCGCAACTAATGGGGCCTCCTTTCCCCTTTTTCGTGCAATTTCATAATTTTTTTTCTTAGTGCAAAGAGAGGAAAAGGAGCTGGAAAAGTTCTTACTGGGTAGCGGAACTGCAGGAGGAACGAGGGCGTTTCCGAGCAAGAAGGGCCTTAGCAGCTCTGAAGTTTTGAGAAATTCGAGCCCTCTGCACCTCCGTGACAGCTTCTACTTCTCCTTCTTTAGACATGTTAATGGTGGAAAAGAATCGGCACAGCAGTATGGGCAGCGGCTAATCTCCCTCCCTCCCCGTTCTGCTGGAACACGAAATGCACGATCTTTTTGTTTCCCCCCCGTTTCCCTCCACTCCCTCGTTCAAAAATTTCAAAGTCAACCTCATGGGCAGTGGCCCATACTCAAATGGGAGAGGATGGGCTTTGACTCGGGATTAGGGTTGAGATTCATTAGATGACGATAATAATAATAATAATAATCGCCGGCTTTTAGACTTGGACTTGGGCCTCGTTGGCATCTTATTCCTTTTGCATTTTTCTTCTACTACAACTGCTTGGGATGCTCTACTGCACAGGTAAAAAACGATAACCAATGACTAATAATTTGCAAATGAGACTCCAATATCGTACTGTAGAGTTGGCAAATGACAAGTAACACCATCCGCTTTGGCATTGACAACCAGAATTACAGACTAATAATTCTCAAAAAGAAAAAAAAAAAGAATTACAGGCTAGCCTTCTGGGATACCCATCCGCCCACATCATCTATTCCTATGACAGGGGCAGGAAAGGTCAGGAATCTTCTGAGCGAGAATGCGGGTCAGCCGCTCCAGCTCGCTTCTTGGCTGCTCCACCACATCAGCTCATGCAAGGATATGCACACTTAAAACTGAATTTAAGAAGGTAAAAAAGCAAGGACTATTCCGTAGCATTGCTGTCTGAGTTGAAATTAGGGATCAACCCCAGTGCTCGAGCTGCACGTAGAAAGTTGCGGTTTCTCGCAGCACTTGCATTCATATCATCCAGAGAAGAATATGAACGGAAGAAAATGGCACCCAGAGAGGAAAGCTGTATACATCGAAGAAGAAATGGAAAGGGAGTGCGGAGGGGGGATTGGAGGAAGACAGGGGAGCAAGAAGGAAAGCTAGATTAAATAGATCGTCAACAAGTCCTGACTCCTCCGTGATATAATAATACTGAGAGTCCAGAGACCCAGAAAGTTTAAAAAGGAGAAGGAAAGGAAAGAAGAATAGAATCACTTCAAATTTTAGAGACAGGTTAATTTTCTTACTTAAAAAGAAAATGCAAACCTTTAGTTCCCGATTTAAAAAATAATAATAATAAGTGTTGCTGAAATTTCACCATTACATATTCCGATTGCCTGAAGACAATGCAAAGATTTTTTTGGGGCCGACTACATCAAATGGGGAAATGAGCAAAAAGAGTGAAGCAATGTAATCGGAAAATGAAAAATAAAGAATGAAGCAAAAGGAGGGAGTTGGAGCCACTGCCAGTGCTACCGGTAAGGAAAGTCGGTGTAATTAAAGAATGCTGAAGATTACTCTATGGTTCTCCCAAGGCAAACTAATAATCTCAGATGAACGTGAAAACATAGCATTACTGATTAGAAGAGAAAAATGCCACAGAGAGCTACGGAAAGTGGATGCAACCGACATTGCTGATTTATATCGAGTGTGAATCGATTTCTTCCTTTTCTTTCTTTCTTTCTTTCTTTTTTTCCTGATAACCAGAAAAAAAAATCAATTTCTGCACAGAGTTCACATGAATCAAAAAGCGAAAGAAGGATAAAGAAAGAAAGGGGCCGTAGGCCTACAATTGAAAGGCAGAGCTGCAGAGAGATCCCAAAAATTGCAGAAATACGACATTAACAGATGGGGATTCCTCAACTGCTCAATAGAGTCGGTTGATGCTCATTAGCCTCTCGCTTTTGCAAGTCCTTCACCCCCCTAAATCTGTGTTTGACGGTACCTTGGATGGAGAACCAGATCTTTTCCTCTCTTGGATCAACACCCCAATGCATTTTTTTCATTCATTGCTTTCCTTGCGAAGAACAGAAAAGCTTGTCATGCTACCTTTCGTAAAAGTTTATGAGTAGCTTTACCCTTCAAGTTTCTTGCTGCCCACAGTAAATCAGAAGACCAACTTATAGTCCTTCTAAAGACCCCACAAAGCTGCAAAATTCTGCACTCAGAGAAAATGTGGTCCGTAGACTCAAACCCATCATGACATAGAATACAGTCTCTATCAAGTCCCATAGACCAGGCTGCCCCTCTATTAAGTAAGGAGCTTATTTTGGATGGCCAGCAAGCATATGAAGCTGTGTTTCGGAATGTGCAAGTGAAACCATACCAAATTGTGCGAAAACTGGATCTCTTCCTACAACGAAGAGCATCCCAGGAGCTGGAAATTGAAAATTCACCTTTACTATCAGAAATCCGAAGCACTCTATATATCTACCGTTCCAGGGGTGAGTTGTAGCCCATTCAAAGCTTCTTGGATGAGCTGCCCTCGTGTATGCCTTTGCTGCCTATTGATCCATGTTTCTGCGAGTGAAAGAGCAACAGATGCTGAGGTATTAGAAGGAATACCAAATCTATAGATACGGGCTTCCCTCAGTAAAGGACTTTCAGAGCGCCAATTGTCGAACCAGAAGTACCTGAAGAGAGAGAGAGAGAGAGAGAGAGAGAGAGAGAGAGAGTCTTCACGCAAGTACATAGTGCCGAGTTGATCTGAACAAGTGAGCAGCCCCGAAGGAATAGAGATATGAGATGGTATTAGGCAAGGAATAGGTCTCAACAGGGATAGTAATTGCTCAGAAGCACAAAATATTCCATGTGAAGTAAAAATCTTCAAATTGTGAAAGGAAATTTAACATTCCATGTAAATCATGATTTTAGGAAACGAATAAAGTGCAGTTACATTCACCGGAGGGTAAAAAAAAACTATTCCATGTAAAGCAAATATCTAAGAAAATTATAAATAGTGGGAACGGTCCAAATATATTTCATGTAGAAGCAGACTGACAGTAGTTTTAGTAAAAATTCTGAATATCATGAAACAATTTGCAATAGCTGTTGTTAAATTGCAAGTCAATGCTTTCTACAAATATTGGATCCTTTGGCTTGGCCTGCACATAATAGGAGTACTTTTGTGGAATCAGAGGACATGATCTTCAGAGCTAGAAAGACAGTAAGAGGTAAAACACTGAATATTCTTGGAACTCAAAACACGTGCCTTTTATACATCAATTGAGTCAAAAGAAGATGCCACTCTGTGGAATGGTTAAGATGATTCATCAATAGAGGTCACCTTGTATGAGATTGTTGGGAGTAATTTTATGGATGATAAGTTCACTTGATGCTCTTGGCGACCAACTGTTACCATGTGGAGCAAGTATTTGTCTCATAGGTACTTCGCAGCTAAAGAGAGGAAGCTGACGGTCAGTACGGATGGACACCTTGTGCATTTTTACGAGGATAAAACATAAGCGTCAGGACAACATAGAAAAGTAGAGGAAGATGGATGAAGCGCAGGCTTGAAGATGTGAAGTCGTTGAAGTCATGCAGCACTGGATCACTTTGTTGGGTGGTGCAAGTTGCACGGAAGGAGCTTAGGCATTAAACATAAATGGAATTAGGTCCGGACATGTATATGGAGTAATTAATCTGCTTAATGAAATTGCAATTAGTTCATGGATAAGTGATCTAGCTAAAGGGGGAAACGAAAAAGGAATAGGAATGGTTAGTTGTTGTAGACAAAAAAACCATGCCTGGGCTATGTGAGATCCTTGGCCGTGCTTAGACTTAGTGACTCAGTCTCTATTGACTGTCTATCTTTGCTACTTGCTCTACAGCTCTGCTATTACTAGTCTTCTTCTTCCTCCTCCTCCTCCACGGGCCATGGCTCCATGTCCACAACCACATCTCTACTCCACCTTTGTACCCCACCAGTGGTGGTGTCTGCTTTGGGCCCTAGTAGCTCTACTTAGTCTTTACCTCTATAGGTAGCTGTCGTAGCTTTACTAGTCTTCTTCCTCCTCCACAACTCCACGATCCCTACTCCACTAGTCCGCACCAGTACCTAGCACTGCAATGCTGCTCTGCTCTATAGTTCTACTCAATGTGTGCCTTTGTGCTCCTTTGATAGTCTAACATTGCTGCAACTGCCACAGCTCTGCTAGTCTCCTTTTGCCCCCATGCCTCCACTATCTCTACTCCACCAATCCATCGTAGTACCCTGTTGCTGCAACGCTGCTTTGCCTCTACTTGTCCTCTAGTAGCTAGCCTCTTTTCCTCAATCCTCGAGTGTGCTTGATGCCTTGGTGATCCTCTAATTGTCCAACATTGTTATAGCTATAGGTTGCCAGCTAGGAACCCTCTACTCTATGCTCGATTGCATTTGCATCACTACTGTCCTTTGCTCAGTTGTAGGCTTATAGCGCATTGCTTGTCGAAGACACAACTCACATAGCTTACTCAATGCTACTACTATCGAATTTAAGTGCTGCTTATGAAAAGACACAAACAATGCAAATTGGTGCACAAATCCCTTGCCAAGCATGTGATAGTTGATAGAGATATTGATTGCCTGAAAAGCACTACTCATTTTGTTATATGCGAATGTCGAGATGCAAGTATTGATATCAATATTTTTTATGATAATTTTGGGTGGTAGTAAAGATGTGTTTGAAGTTTGGACTCGAGGAGGTCCAAACACAAACATGATGACAACTTCAACATCGAATGTTGGTGCAAGTGCAACTAAGAAAAGAAAAGAAGTGTCGACATCAACTTCGACTTCGGGGAAGGGGAAGTGTGGGTGTTGGAATTAGTTTGAAAAGATTCGAGTGGTTGAACGTGGCAAAACCTAAATGCATACGCAAATATTGTAAACGAAAATTTTCTTGTTCCAGTAAGGGTAGAGCTAGTCATTTGCTTTGCCATATGAGAAGTTGCTTGAAGAAAAACAATTGAGACGTCAATAAGATGATACTAACTTCTATCAACCAATGTAACATTTTATTATTAGGTACATCATTCAGTTTTGAGATGTCTTGTGAATTGCTTGCCATTACCATGGCTATGCACAACATGCCATTTCAATTTGCTGAGTATAAGGTATTTAGAGCTTATTTTCAATATATTCATAATTTATTGCCAGCATGTTCAATAAATACTATAAAGACAAAATGTTGAAACTGTATGAATCAATGAAAGGGAAGATTAAGAATCTGTTAGTGAGAACTCCTAGCAGAATTAGTCTTACATCAGACATGTGGATGTCATTGAACAATGATGGCTATTTAGCTATCACTATCCATTCATTGATGCTAATTGGAACATGAAGAACTATATATTGTGCATGACCAATACAAATTCCTCGCATACTGGTTTAAAACTTTTCAAGAAAATTTGTGACATTTTAGTTGATTGGGGTATCATTAAGAAATTGTTTTCTTTGACATTGGATAATACTTTTGTCAATGATCTTTGCATTTCATTATTGAAAACAAATTTGAATAGTAAGAAGACTTTTTCATTAAATGGTAATTTGTTCCATTTACGTTGTTGTGTGCACATTTTGAATTTGAAGGATGTTGGTCATATTCGAGAAAGTATTAAGTTTGTGAAAGGCTCTCGATTAAGAAAGGAGAAATTTCTTAAATATGTGAAGAGTTTGGCATTAGATACCAAGCATGGAATGAGGCAAGATGTTTCAACTAGGTGGAACTCCACCTATTTTATGTTAGAGAGCACAGTTCATTTTAAGACCATATTTGAACATTTGATAATGAGTGATCCTAGCTATTTACATTGCCATTTAGTGTTTGAGTGGGACTAAGTTGAAAGATTGTGCACGTTTTTTGCTCCTTTTTTTAAAATTTAACTTGCCTATTTTTTCAAACGAATTATGGCACTTCAAGTTTGTTCTATTCTCTGGTTGTCCTACTTTATCATAATTTGAGAACCAAGTGTGATTCTAATGATGATTCATTGGGAGTAATGGTCGGTCGAATGATTGTGAAGTTCACAAAATATCGGTCCTCTTTCAATGAAATATGATCCATAGCAATTGTTTTAGACCCATGATATGAGTTTGTGGAGTGGGCTTATGATAGATTCTTTGGTGGTGGTGATGCATGAAGTTCGTAAGAAACTGTCGGATCTTTTTAATGAGTATTCTGAAGCATCAACCTCTTCCTCTACCGCCATGAGATTTTCTTCTAGCTCTTCTCCAAAGAGTGACAATGTTGGACATCAAGAAATCAATGTCCGACAGAAAGTTCAATATGAAACTTAGTCTTTTTTTTGTATGTATGTATGTTGCATCTTTCATATATTCTTATCATATGTTTATAATATTATTTATAGTTATTATCTATTTTATCTTTATTTGTATGTAGGATTTCCATACAAAGTATTTCTCAACTATTTCAAGCATTAAAGTTGGAGTTGGAGGAATATTTGGAAGAAAAGAGATCATGTGCACCGGATAAAGAATTAGATATTTTGCAATATTGATTGAAACATAGTAGCCGATATCCGATCATGGCTTGCAATGTTCTATGTAGTCCTCTCACTACGGTTGCCTTAGAATCGGCATTTAATAGTATAGGTCACATTATCACTTGCTTTTGTTCTTATATTAAATGTGAAAATGCTTAAGCATTGCTTTGCTTACAGGATTAGTTAGGTGGAGAAGAAGATAGCATTTATTTTTATATTACACTATATTTATTTTCATAAAAAATATTAATTGATAAATAATTTGCATTATTTATTACATGATTTATTTTATGTTATAGATATTTTACAAGACATGAAAATGTTTGAATTAGAGATAGAGGATATTTTGTGTACAAATGACAATGAGAGCAATGGCATATTGATGCAAGAATCTGTTGTCATTTGATCCATTTTATGGTGGAAATACATATCTGCAAATTGTTATACACATGATAATATGTTGTTATTTTATAGATCCGTCTGTTATGGAGGCATGTGCACTACCTTCAGAACATCCAAGGTCTCATATTCATGGTAGACAGTAATGATAGAGACTGAGTTGTTGAGGCAACAGGATGAACTACACCGCATGTTGAAGGAGTTGTTGTTAAGGTACAATGACAATGGGAAGGAGTAATGAAAATGAGAGATTACCATTTGCTTTTTGTTGAAACTCTTGAATCTTAATTATTATTACTGAACTTGTTAATTACAAAAAAAAAAATTATGTTTGAAAATTCATTTCAGTTTAATCATTTAATATGCAATGGAAATTGGGCTCATTTATTCGATTTATCTTATTTTAATATGTTTATTATAGTTTTTTAAAATAGGAGGTAATTTTTGTAGCGGGCCATGCTAGGCTACCCGAGGCACGACTGATTTGTGCTTGGGCCCAACCATTTCGGGCCACCTGAGATGTTGTGCTGTGCTAGGCAGAATTGCCAGCTCTAAGTTTTTGGGGGCAGTGGAATCTTGATCGATCTTGAAAGTTCACGGAAACATGTATCGGGTGGAATGGAAGAAATGCAGAACAAATAACCGGAAATTAACGTGATGTTGAGACGTTATTGACTGTTCTGTCAAAATTGACCGACGGAAAGTTCGAAGACAATAGGTGAGAGGTTTCGCAGCTATTGTCTTCAGAGAAGTATGAGCAAGACAATTGACATTAGGCCCCAGAAGAGGGGGGAAAGAAAAAGAGACCAAGTCAGTCCTGCACAACCATAGTTTTTAAAACCGGACCGGGCCGGGAACCGGTGTAGGCATGGGTTCATGGGTTCATGGGTCGGACCGGGGGTTCAATGGGTCGGACCGCATGTTTAAAAAATAATATTAATTATATAATATTACTAATAAATTTACATAATATCATAATTTGAATATAATTTATAACAAAAATCATTAATATAACCATTAAAATGTAAATATAAGTTTAGTAAAATAAAATAGGTACATTACAATATGTTTTTGTTTTTGTTTTAATTTTAAGTCGGCCGGTTTTCTCATGGGTTCAATTGGGTTCACCGGTCGGACCGGGAACCGGCCGGTTCAATCGGATTTTTTCTCTTTTAATGTGCAATTGGGTTTTTTGAAGGAACCGGACCGGGTGAGTGGCCGGTTCCCGGTCGAACCGGTCGAACCGGCCGGCCCGGTCCGGTTTTTAAAACTATGACTCAAACTCCCCTCAGCGGAGATCGGGACAGGAGGGAAGAGGAGGAGATTGGACCGACGCATTGACAGAAAATNGCCGGCCCGGTCCGGTTTTTAAAACTATGTGCACAACAACTCCAGTCTCTTGTCCTGTGCTGCCACATAAATGGGTATCGCCGAACAGAAGATAACAGCACCACACGACCAAAAATTAGCTTCAGCTGGGAGGGATGCGTTTAAAAGTCCGTAGTTATCCGATCCCTTCAATTTGCTAATATGTCTTGGCTTTTATTCAATTCAACGCCCATACTCGCGAGAAGATTCCGTTCTGTATTATTTATTCAGTGGTACTAGAAGGAATTGGAGTTTTTCCACCGTTGAACGCTCCTTGGGTCGCCGACACTAAAACCCGAACTTGGGGGAGGGAGGTTAGTCCGTGTACTTTCCTGCATGTTTTGGAACCGTGCTTCCCAACTAAATCTGTCCAACCATTCCTAGTCATCCCTCTAAACCAACTCTTTGAGAGCCTTGAACCGAAATAAAAATTCAGTAAAATATGACAACTTCCTAAAATTTTCACCCAAGGGGGCGCACTTCTGTTAGAATTCAGGAAGAATCTCTTTACCCGAAGAGTACGCCTCTAGCGACATTGGGCCCATATTATACCAAATATATTTGACTATAAATTTATATAAAAATAACTGAAACAAAGACTTGCCTATATAGAAAATTTAAAAAAGACTCTGATTTTTCAATATTGACATACAATTAATTGACTAACGAGTCTTTCAGACGACAGAGTCTACAAATTCTCATGAGAAGTATTACCTGTCCGTGAAGTTTCTTGGTTTACCGATTTTCAAAATTTCCCCTCTAGATCCTATCCATGCCACGGTGCGGCACCAATAGTATATATATATATATTATGTAAACTCTTCTGTTTTGCAACACCCTAATCTAATTCTGCATCCACTTTGATTTTGCTTGCCCTTACTGTATCTTTGATAAACCGCTTGGATTATGTTTACTTATGCAGCCACCAGATTTTCCGGCTCTTTCATGCTTTTGGCCTACATTCTTTCAGCCCTAACCTGACCGCTTTGTCAGAGAACACCCAGACCAATTTCTACCTAACCAAGAAGAAACCCCTGCCGAAAAAAGTCATGGTAAAGGAAATCATACTACTGACATGAAGTTCAACTGTGCCTCAGCCATGGACCGCCAACTGTATGAAGCCGCATCCAAGGGTGACTTGGAGTTCATCACCCAGCTAAGACCCGCCAACTTCATGTATCTTGGCCAACTTACCCCAATGAATAACACCATTCTTCATATAGCCGTTACCTTCAGGCAAATAAATTTTGCCGCAAAAATCGTTGAACTCTGCCCATCTTTCGTAGGATTCGTAAATGAAGACGGTAATACACCAGTACATATTGCTGCTAAGATTGGCTGCTTCGAAATTGCCCGACTTCTCATCAATAATGGAAGAGATTTTGAGGGACAGGGTAACTTATTTTGCTTGGATCTGACGAACATCTTGAGGATCGGGAACAAGATTGGGGACACAGCTCTTCATGTAGCTGTGAGGAGCGGTCACTTTGATGTGGTGGAGTTGCTAATCAGAGAAGATGTTGAGTTGTGCACATTTGCAAATCTAGCGGGTGAAACACCGGTTTTCTTGGCTGTGGAAGGGGGGTTCTTTGATGTTGCCCGTCTCATATTATGCGCTTCGCCTACTTCTCCTCCGAGTAAAGGCACCCACGGAATGACTGCTCTTCACGCGGCCTTAATTCGGACACACCATGGTTGACCTCGCTCTTATTCTTAGTCACGTTATATATGTATTTATGTCTTAATTCTTAAGAGTTGACTTGAGCCCTTCATTCTGTCAGGCAGAGAACTGGAATATTTTGTCCCTGATCTTTCTTTGGAGAGCATAAGGCGCATTATTCGGGACTCTCTATTGAACATTCAAGGACGTTTTGGAGGATTCCAAACCCACCAGATAGGTATAGACAAATGACCTCTCTGCCTCTGTTCTTCTTTTGTGCCAATATATTTTAATTTTAAGGAACTATAGAAACTCTAGGGGGAAAAATGGAAATTTCGAGAAGTTCTCTGGTTGTAGAAAATATTTTTATTTATGGTAAAATGTAATTTTAGCTTCCAACCTTTTCTTGTTTTGTCATTTTCGTCCGAAAACTTCTTTTGAGAAGTATTTGGTCCATAACCTTTAGAGAATATGTACCTTTAGTTCTTTTACTATTTTAATATTAAAAATTTTGAGGAGATGGCAATAATATTAATAAAATAATACAGCCAAGTTATTAAAAAAATTATATTCCCCTACGATATTCAAGCCGTTTTCTTTTCTATCTTCATCATCGCTTTTTTTTTTTCCAATAATTGACAATGAGTTTGTCATGTTGAAATCAACTATTTATTCCTACATGAAATGAGTTGGTCGTAGTAAAATCAACAGGATACTTTAAGACTTTTTGTTTGACTTTTAGGTTTTTTTATAAAAAATTAAAAAATGACTTGTTAATTAAAATTTTCACAGCAAACATATTATGTGTTATAGAGTAAGTATTTACTCGAGCTAATACTGCAAGGAAGGGGTGGCCGGCCAGCTCCCCGTGCCTCTTTTTTTTTTAGTCATTTTTCTATTATTATTTTTATCATCTCATCAAAATTTTTATTACTAAAATATCAAGAGAACCAAAAGTGGACCTTTCCTTGAAGGTTGAGGGGGGTAAATGCGCTTCAAAAGAAAAAGTTTAGGACGTAAATAATAANTTATAAATGTAAAAATATTTTGAGTTAATCAATAATCCAAAAGGTAAGTACAACCATTTTAAAATTTTGATGTGGAATGTTTGATTTAATTTGATGACTATGGAATTTTTATTTTTATATATTATTTGGTATGCTATCTTATTTTCTCTCACAAATTACCAAAGTGAGATATTATATTTGCTAATATTACTAATGGATTTTAACATAACACTGCCACATTGTTCTTATTGTTGAAATGTTGATATTGTCTTTCATCGCTTGTTTTCAATTCACAATTAAATAAGGGCACATATGTAAACATATATTTTTCCTTCTTCCACCATCTTAAACCCTATTTAAGGGCTGCCCTCTTCCTCCTTTTCTTCCATCTCCCATGGCCACCCATGTTCTCCAGCTCCTCCCTTCATGGTCGCCCTCGTCCTCAATCCCCATGGCTGCATTACTCCTTCCCATCCCCATTTGTAGAGGAGAGCAGAGCGGTCATGGCAGAGGGAGGAGGGGGGAGGAAGATAATGATAATAGGGGAGAGAGAAGGCGAAGATGGTGGACATGAGAAGGGAGGAGGACGAGGGGGAGAGCAGAGCGGTCATGGTAGCGGGGGGAGAAAATGCACATGGTTGAGGGGGGAAGCCAATGTCCATGGAGGGAGGGGGGGAGAGAGAGGAGGCGGTCAGGCATAGGAAGAGGGAACAAAAGGAGGACGGGTGGTTATAGGGATACCGAGGGGGAGTGGACAACAATGGTGGAGGGAAGAGGATGTGGGTAGCCAGGGGAAAAGGGAGGAAGAGGAGGAAGAAGTTAGCAGTTGAAGTAATATATGCAAAGAAAGAAAGCATGACAAGGAAATTACTTGGTTAAAAATAACCGAGAAAAAACGATTTTTTTTCTTACAAAAGTGAGAGATATAGGTTGAGGAAGCTAGAAACGAATACACAATCCTTATTTCAAGCAAAAAGAAAATTGATATATAATTCTTATGGGATAATTATAATACAAGTCCTATATGTTTGTTATTTTTTGTATTTGAATTCTATATGTTTCCAAATTATTTTTTTTACTCATATATATTTGGTTTTGTAATAAACTTGAATCCCAATTCTAATAGTGCACTAACGTGGTTGTTGTTTACTGACGTAAAATAATAATATGTTGATAAATTACTGATGTGATATAATTACATATCAATAAATTGTTTACTTAACATGCCGATATAGTAAAAATTTTGTCGATGTGTCATACCATATAGAGCCATTAAGTACTATATCAATGGATTGTCTAAATTAAAATGGAAATATGTTATAAAACTATATATATAATCAAAAAAATTACTTTAAAAAATATATAATTTAAATAAAAAATAGTAAAAATATACCACTTTTTACAATAATTCTCCATAATCCTTACTCTAGAGGACAAAGATGCCGGAAAAGCGAGAGGAAGCCAAGAAGAACGTGGACAAGCCATGATGGCGAAGCCAAAAAAAACACAGGTAGATTAGATAAGATATTTTATGAGAATATATTAGACATGGAAACTTATACTAGAGATTTTTAAAATTTGTCACTTTTTGTAAATAAATTATAAAAGTTTCAAATTGTTCTAGTCAATCACAAAAATTCAAGCCCATTGTATCTTTAAGTTCAAATCGTCAAATATTATTAAATGTTACATAAAATATAGAAATTGTATATTATTAATGCTTGCATGACGGTATATCAATAACTCTGTGTTACGTTAGTAAATCTACGCCACATTATCATGTCACATTAGTGAATTTTTTCGCATCATCATATTTTTACCACATTAGCATAGAGTTTATCATGTTAGCGAATAATAGCAATATGAGCAGATAGTTATGGAGAATGATAGATGGAAATTAGGATATAATGTATAAAAATATGTATGATTAAATATTATATCTTGAAATTTTTAATATTTACGTACAAAAATTAACAAATTTTAATAATTTCTAGTATAAATTTTCCATACTGGACACATCGTGCTTTTTATGTAGAATGATAAAATAAGGAATATTAAGATTATAAGTTATCGATAAATATTAAATTGAGTAGATGCCGATGAGGAGCTAGGAGCAGTGCATGCAGCAGAATCGTTCCAACCAATTTTAAAATCTCCTGCTCCAAAATAGCAAATAGAGAAAAAAGAAATTAAGAAAAATTTTCTTATAAGATAATAGATAATAAATGTAGGATGTTTTCTATCTAATAAGCATGCACAATCTAATTTGAATATACTAAATGTAAGTCTCACAAATCACATATACGATATCCTTGATTATTTCCAATATGGACATTTGCAGTAAATTAATCGATGGCAGACCATGTGTTAGGAATGTTCTAGCTCTGATTTTGCCGGTATTCTTCCATGTCACTCAGGTATTATTAAGGAGTTGCTCGAGAAATGGCCGGAAATGGTGAGAGAAGCAGACGTACAGGAATGGACTCCTCTTCATTACGCAGCACATCTTGGTCATCTTGAGGCAACCCGGTATCTTTTACATGTTGATAGGTCAGTAGCTTACCTTCAAAATACAGAAGGAATGTCTCCTTTTCATCTTTCAGCCATGGCAGGGCACATAAAGGTCATGGATGAGCTCATAAATCACTGTCCAGACGTCTGTGAGTTGCTTGACAATGAGGGAAGGACTGCACTTCACTTAGCTATTGCAAAAGGGAAAACCAGAGCAGTGAACTTCGCTCTTAACAATAAAAAACTCGAGGGCCTTATCAACCTTCCTGACAAGAGTGGGAATACGCCCTTGCATCTTGCTGCTGCTTATGGAAAGTATAACATTTTGATGACTCTCACTCAGGACCAAAGAGTTGACAAAAAGGCTGTCAACAAGGATTTTTTCAAGGCAATCGACCTCATGCACTCCAACACAGACATTGGAGAGCTTCAAAAGGTAAATGATCTTCCCTACAAGAGCAATTACAATGTCCTTTTTTGATAAGAGGATGATTTGATGAACACCGACATCTGATTGGATCATTCCATAACCTTGGTAATTATTCTTGGATTTTTCGGTCACTTCTTAAAGCAATCCTGCCAGTACAATGTTGAGTGTTTATTTTATCCGATCACATTTCACAGACCAGGATTATGAAAAAACTGGAACAAGCAGGAGGTCGACAAAGTCTAAGAAGAGCGATTTCTCAAGACCGATATCTGCAGAAATGCAACTGGGAAGCTATACCAAGCGTGCACAAATTTGAAGAATTCTCAAACAGTAAGCAGGATGCTTCTCCTCATCTACACAGCAGCAACAGTAGCAGCAGATTGGACGATATGACTGGCGATAGAAACATCAAGGACAACGAATTGCCAAATCGATCCAACCGTCTTAAGCAGATCTCAGGGACGCACCTGCTAGTTGCAGCACTGATAGCTACAGTGACATTCACAGCAGGGTTTACAGGTCCAGGAGGGAATACAGGTCAAGCATCCTCACAGGAAACAGCAGTCCTTACATCAAAGGTAGCTTTCAAGGTGTTCTTGATTGCTAATGGCCTTGCTTTCTACTGTTCCACTGTCTCGGCATTCCTTCACTTCCTGGCTTCTGCTGAGCAGAACTATCACCTTCTTCTGCGTTTCATGAGATCAGCAGCAGTGCTCACGTACATCTCAATACTCTCATTAGTCATTGCCTTCACTTCAGGAATGCACGTCATTTTGCCTGAGCACTCAGGGTTCTCTAAGGCCATCTTGGTGCTCGGCTGCTGCTATCTAGCATTCTGCTTGTTTGGGTTCATATGAGTCTCTGATTGTCTGAATCAGATGCTGTGGTGACGACAGTTGTTAATAATAGTTCATCGTAATGATATCTTTTCCCCTTCCTATATAGTGAACGAACTCATTGTAAAGATAACGATAGCTTTGGTTGTACGGAACCGGTCACTACAGACAGGATGTGTACATAGTCTAGGCTGCCTAGCTTTCTCGTGTAATGTTCAACTTGTTAAAAGTTTCCTTCCATTGGCGTGCATGCTCCTTGCTCAGTTTGTAAAATCAAGACCGGAAGCTAGTTATGATTATCATTCTTCTTGCTGGAAAATAATTCAATTGATTTCAATAATAAAATTGTCATCAGTCAGGAGGCTTAATGAGATCCTTGACAATTCAATGCAAGCTGCAAACTGCATTTGACTAAAGCTCAGGTAAATTAATCGCGACAAGAGAATTTGAAGGTTCATTGTCATCTCCTGTCACATAATCAATCATAACGGTAGTATTTGGATGGTATGCAAAGCAATACATAAGAGCAGGTAATGATTCCTATGTATATCAAGCTTCAACCCGTTGGGTATATGAAGGAAGAGGAGAAAATTTTACATCCCCATTCATCCTCAAATACAATTTCTTCCATTTACCACTCCGCTAAACACCTTTCCTGTCGCGGCTTACGTATACAAACGTGATTAAGGGGCCATGCATATTGGCTATGATTGATCCAAATTCACGTCCAGGGATATGGATGGATACATGCCCGATCATGATGAAGATTTTGGAAACTGAATACTTACTGGAATCATCCAGTCAAAGATGGAAAACAAATTGGAATAAAAGAAATTATAAACGCGACATGTGTGCGATTCGAGAAATTATTCATTCTCCCACACGGAAACGGTGTCCACCGACTCAACATAGATATTTAAAAAAAAAAAGAAGCTCCAAGGAACTCATTTTATTACAAAAAAACTCTCTACAGTTGTGGACACATTCCACATGTAGGTAGATTGGATTTACACATCTATAATATCCATATTTTATCTCCATGTAAGGTATTTCAAAATATGATACCTTATAGTATAATCTTCCAATTAAGATGGTAATTCAAATACAGAAAAAAATAAGACAACAAAATCTTACATTTAAAATATACCAAATAAATATCTGCATTATCTTAAAAAAAAAAAGAGAGAGACATTATCGATTTTTTTTTTGTATAAACCGCCGGTGTCCAGTTGACTCAAACTCGAGTCCTCCCATTGGGATGATGAGTACCGAACCACTCGACTACACCCATGGTAGATGACATTATTGAATTTATACATTGCAATGGCCTACAAAAGATGATCTTCTAGGAAGACGGGCATAATGCCACAGTGGAATCGATATGTCATAAGTCTTGAGGACTTCAAACTACTAGATGAGTAAGCACCTCAGTTCCACACCCCTTTTTTTTGGGTAATGTTTTATGTCAACATACGTTCAATTAAAAATGATAAACAAAACCCCACTTTTACAATATCAAAATTGACTATTTCTGCCAGTGATATTTTATTCATCAAAATTTATTTTCCATAATTTTTTTTAAAGTATTTAAAAGATTGAGAAAAATAGTTGTTGTAATAAGTATCAGTTGTTATTTTAAAATCAGGACGTTTTGGATTTATTCTCTTCTTCTTATTCACTTTTTTTTTGGGTTTAATTTCATGAACACAATAAAGAAAAATAATGGTATGTGGATCCCTTTCCTTCCTCATGGGGACAACTGGTAAGTGTATGTGGTCCCTTTCGTTTCCATGTAATGGGTGAAAAAATGTATGGTCCTTTTCTTTTCACGGTGATTAAAAAAAAAAGAAGAAGAATGATGGGCGTACAACGAGCATTTGGCATTTGCGACCACAAAAATAAGAGCAGGGCATGTTTTTGCGATTTCTTCCACGACCAGGCTTTCCTTTCTGCGCCACTAGTTGGTCTTATCTTCCTTGCTCTTCTTCCTCATCAATAGAGGACTAACTCAGCATCGGCGGCTTAGATCCTCTTCCGCTGTGCTCCGTTCTGTTCTGTTCTGTTCTGTTGTGCTAGGGGAAGAAACGATGTCATCATCAGCATTGTTGGTGGCAGGCGCAGGTGTGGGTGCTTCCTCTTCATGCGCCTCCAACCCCAAACTTATCACTTCCAACTTCTCTCCCAAACCATTCTCCTTTACCACCCTGTCCTCTCACCATTCAAAGGTATTATTGCTATTCTTTTCACTCCTTTCTTTCAATCTCTCGACTCTATTTTTATATATATATATATATATATATATCTATATAAATAGTGTAATTACCTTGCCTTTGGTATGGTGTGCTGGACCAGAAAACTGCATTTCAGGGCCTCTCTCTTGAAGAAGCTAGAAGGGGTATTTCTGATCTCTTCGTCACCATCAACAAAAACAACATCATTAGCATCGACCTAGGTAGAGGGCTCGAGATCAATTGCAGAACCGCTGGTGCTTCAAAGACAGTAGAGGTGGAGGTCGACAAGCCCCTAGGCCTCACACTGGGGCAGAAGCCCGGTGGTGGTGTGGTTATCACAGTGAGAACACCGCACCCAAGCAATAAAACTTCCCAACATTTTAATAATCATACTACTGTTTCAAAATTCTGAGCGAGGTAAAATGTGAATTTTATTAGGCTGTGGATGGTGGAGGAAATGCAGCCAAAGCTGGGCTTAAGACTGGGGATCAGGTGCTTTACACGAGCAGCTTTTTTGGCGATGAGCTGTGGCCTGCTGACAAGCTTGGCTTCACCAAAACCGCTATCCAAGCAAAGCCAGATTCTGTTTACTTTGTTGTCAGCAGGTTCTCTCTCTTCTCTACCACAGAAATTGTCGATTTTGCTTCGTGTATCCAGTCATCATTACATTGTGTGTGCTTCCTTGATCTAATCTTTGAGTAATACACTTGGACAAAATAATTGTTTCGGCACTGATTAACTAGGAATTTCTTAGTGTACTGCTCTCGCCTATCTTTTTTCCCCTTTTTCCAGGCCCCAAACTCTAAGTTGTTAGGTTCCCCAGTTAAGCTGAAGTTTAATTGTTCTCAAGTGCTTATACTTCCCCCTCTAAATTTTCTGTGCTTGCAACTTGTAATGGACTACAAATAAAGTTGAGTTTTGTCATTAATGGTCCAAACTGCAGTTTGAGAGGTGTGCATCAACAGTGAGTTAGTTCTCGACCATTTTCATTTCTCCATGGTGCCATTTCCTCTACACATTTCACTGAGAAGGTTACCTAGGATTGTCTAAACCTGCACAAACGCTCCCGCTTTTATAGGGATTGGGCCAGAGATGAATGAGCACAATACAGTTACGTACCACCTAATGATCAGCACCTATGAAGTTGGGCTTATCAATATTACTGCTATTCATAATCTTTTTGCTGTAGAGGCGTGGAGGTGGATGTGAAAAGGCTTCCTAAGCGGCCAGCTCCTCCCCGCTTCGGAAGGAAGTTGACCGACGCCCAGAAGGCAAGCATCATCTATCAACATAAAAAAGGGGCTGCTCTATGACCAAAAAATTAAAGAAAAGAGCTGCTCTATTTTTGTTCTCTGTTCGTGTTACATAACAAATAACGTTGAAGGTCTTCTGATCCCTGAATGGCAGGCCAGAGCCACCCACATATGCCTAGATTGTGGATATATATACACCTTGCAGAAACCTTTCGATGACCAGGCATGTACATTAGTCATCTGAATCTCTAAAGTTTTAAATCTTCGTAGTGTCTGTCAAGCTCTTAGAAACCAATCATCTGTATGGATAGGCTATCATGTCAGTGGTTTGGTCCCATATATGTTCGAATCTTTGCTAATTTACAACTGAACTGGGCCTTTTCCTCTCTCTCTCTCTCTATTTTTTGCTCAATCTGCAGCCTGATACATATGGATGTCCACAATGTCAAGCGCCCAAGAAGAGGTTTGCTAAGTATGATGTGAACACTGGGAAAGCAATCGGTGGTGGCTTGCCCCCAATTGGAGTCCTCGTTGGACTGGTTGCTGGTATTGGCGCTGTTGGAGCTCTGCTTGTCTATGGCCTTCAATGATATTGTACACGGCCCACTTCATTTACCATACTGATGGGGCTTACATACCATATATGGTCTAGCTAGCTCTTCTTGGTGCAGGATCTCATAAAGTTTCACACCTAATCTTGGTCTTTTCTGTGAAGGCAGATGCATGCCTTAAATGCATGGCCAAGTTATTTCCCATGAAGAAGTGCGACAGAACTTTGATAGTTCATATATTTCTTTTTCTTTGGCCATTTAATTTTTCTTAATATTTCATTTCTCCTGATTAGTTATACTTCTTGAAAATCTGTCCACATATTACCCGAAAGAGCATTTAACGAAATACTGAGAAGGTCTACCATTGTATACCAATCTTAAAAAGTACGACTGCCATCCAATGTGACAGATAAATAATATGGTAGAAGTTTCAAAGTCGGTTACTAATCAGTTTATGATGGAATTGCCGGTTAATTAGTGTAAACGGAAAAGTCCCGCAGAAAAAATTTTAACGGTCAATTTATTAATAAAAAGCGCTGCTCGCACTCTATCTGGTTTCAGAAACTATCTCGATTACTTTCATTCCGCTCCCTTTCTTGGGTCAGCTACGAGTGAGCTCTATGTCAAGGATCGTGGGGAAAGAGAAGAAGAGTCGGATGAGAGAACGGAGAAGAGGATTGATTGAGAAGAAAGAAAGGAGAGAATAAGGAGAATATCAGAAGGAAGAGAGAATTTTCATTACTTCAGCAGGTTCTTCTTACAATGCCTTTATATTGAAATTCCCTCTCAACAAATTTCCCCCTCCTACTCGCTACTAAGAGCTTCAGGCAGTTATAACCTGACCAACCCAATGTTTATTCATACCCCTAAACCTTTTGCCAAATGTTCCCCCAACTTTATTGCTTGTTTCAAAAAGGTCCACTGTTATTAACACTTGTGGGCTTATTCTTTTTATGCCTATCCTGTGCAGTCTAGTGTTGTAACTACGATTTTAGTTAATGAAGGTTTTTCACTCATAAATAATAATAAAAAAAGAACACCCTCTTTTAGCTTTTTCACTATGAGTTTGCAAAATAGGCGTAGGATGCACGATTAAATTCACAGGCACATCCTATTAGATAATGACCATCTCAGACATTCTACAAAACAGCTGAAGAGACCAAAGAGTCATTACTCTAGAAATAATGGACCCGTGCCTGAAATTTACACACAACACCTTGATCTAAGGGATAAAGTTAGCCCTTAGGTCAGGTCGTTACATCAATATCCCGAGTCCATATAGACTGCCTGAAGCCTCTCAACTATAGTCATTTCAACATTTTAATGTGAATGGACAACACTTTAAGCTTCTTCAAATTATGAGAATAGATGGCATCAACATTCATAAACCTGCGGAGTAAATACATGTCAGAAAGCAATAACAGATACAGCAGATAAGAATGGGTAACTTACACCTGATCTACAATAAGCCAAAGGAAGATCAAAACCTTCACAGAAGAGGAAGATCAGAATGATGAGGTTCCAACCGAAGAGTAGCCAGCAGCTCTCATCTCCTTCAGTGTCCCAGCTAACCAGTCCAAGCCCTCGTAAAGGCCATCCCCTCTCAGTGCACAAGTCCCCTGTATATGCCACTTTCTGTTCTTCAGATCAAAGAGCCCAAGTCCTTCACAAACCTCCATTGGTGTCATTGCTCCCCTCTATCATTGAACATAACCAACAAGTTACACACAAGAAACCTTCTTTGTGCAACAAAGGCCACAGTGACAAGTCAAACTGATTCATCATCATCCACGTAGGAAATCATCACAGGTGAATTAGATAAGTCATAAGATTATAAAGCGTACCAAGTCCTGTTTATTGGCGAACACCAATATAACACTGTTGAGCATGAATGGGTCATGGATGATGGCCTAAAGGCAAATTCAAGTGTCAAAAATGATTCAATACTTGAAAACTAGAATATTACAGTCAGGGAAGACCCCTAGATTCATAACCTGAAATTCTGCCTTTGCCCTCCCGATTCTCTCCCTGTCCAAGGAATCAACTACGTAGATCTACAGTAGACATAACCAGATAAACACGAATTTCCAATGTCATCATCAAAACGAGAAGGGATTTCAGTGATGAAGAAAAAGAAAGCACGAGAAAAGGTAAACAGTTGACATTGCCAGATGCTTTCAGTTTTGTCAAGAAATGAGCTAGGCAAAAATAAAGGCAACGGTTATTACCAGTCCATCTGTATTATTGAAGTAATGCCTCCAAAGTGGTCTGAGTTTCTCTTGTCCACCCACATCCCAAACAGTGAATATGACATTCTTATACTGCACTTTCTCAACATTGAAGCCTACAAAAATAACTAAGGATATCAAGAAAAAGTTTTAACAACATGAACATAAGATATCCATCAAATAACTTGGATAACATTTGAAAGATCTTAAGCATTAGTATTCCAAGAAGTTACATAGTAACATACTCATATTAGGTTAAAGTTAGAAACAGAATCATACAAAGCTAAAATGCACTCCTCAGACTTCTACTTGGCAACAAAACCCTAATTATATGGCTATGAAGGGACAGCACCATCAAAGCTGGGATTAATGATACAAAACCCATGTGTTTCCAAAATGATTTTACAATTAGAATTGTCATCAGCTTAAGGTGTCAACAATAATGCCTCATTCAACATGACGAATTTCTATGCCTAATACAATCCCTTACTGAATTAAGTTAAAAAAATAATACCTTACTGAATTATGACGCACAAACAACGACCTTTAGCAGTTTACCCCTCATCAGCACGTGATGAAATTCTAGTTTTCTAGGGAAAATTACATGAGTTGAACTTCAAAGTGGACAAATGTGGATTCATAAAGAGGATATATATCAACCAAAATTAAATTCCAGTCACTGAAACCCTAACAAAGGGTTAGAGTTCTTACTGCAAAGTAGTGGTGGCTTAAATGATAAACATTTACACAGTAACTGAAACCTAACAGAGCATGTCAGCCAAAATCAAAATCCAGCCATTGACAACCCCAAACACGGTCAGTACCCTCTCCCTTCCTCCCTCTCTCTATCTCATACACACACACAGACAACACATACATATATTTTTTGGGCTCTGAAAGGTGCAGTCTCTTACCACAAATTAATGGCTGCTAAGAAGATAAAAATTATTCAGTGATTAAAACAGGTTTTATGGCATTGAAATGTAATATAACACTATAAATATAATTAGAAAAAACATTTAAGTTGCCTTTAATGTACATTGGGTAATAAAAAAAATTCTACAGTCTAGAGCAACTACAATTCAAGCAATAAATTTTAAGTTTGACACCTAAATGCAGAAGAAAAGAAACCCACCAATAGTAGGAACAGTAGATAACACTTCTCCAATGTGTAGCTTGTATAATATGGTTGTTTTGCCAGCCGCATCGAGTCCAAGCATCACTACCTATGAAAATCAAAATCCAAACAATCAATTTCATGAGATGCATGATTTTGACCAACAGCTAAAGCCACACTTTCAAAGAAGAGTGCAAAAAGGACAAGCCATATTAACCATCGCAAAAACAAGGCAATTTTATGATTAACCACTATAAAGAAAGAATTCTTGACTCTGAAGAAGAGTAAAACACTCAAGAAAAGACAAGCTCATCCTACTAAGAGAGATTAATACCCATAGAAGGCAATGGGCATTTTCTGTGGAGACAAGTGTGGCAGAAAAGGATCCCTATGAAGCTAAGTTTCTTTCCTTGGGAGGGGGTGTAGGTCAAGTTCTCACCATTAATGATTCTAGAAGGCGAGAGAAGATTGTGATCAATTGAAGCTTCCTACACAAGCGAAAGAGACAGAAAATCAGTTGCTCCTTCATTATCCGTGTATGTAGATACTTAGGGCTGTAGCTTTTGTGATAGTGGGAATCAACTGGGTGATGGCAGCAAAGGTAAAATGGGAGTTGAGAGCATGGTTCATGAATGGTTTTGTGGGCATGTTGGATTTTATGTCATGTTCATGGACTCTTGCATAGATAGGTAAATTTTGTACATGATCATACGCCCCTTCTTGGTGTTGAACAATAAAATTCTTTATTTACCATTAAAAATAGAAATTTTACGTCATTGTTTTTCTACTTGGACATAAAATGTAAGGGATCGGAAAAGTGAAGCTATTTCACAAGACTTGTGAATTGAGGAAGAAGCTTGAATGAACATGAGAAAGATTTGAATCAGACTTGCACATTATCAAATTCACCCTTGCACTAAATTCCTGAAATAAATCCAATTACAACTTAAAATTCTGGAACATCTTGCATGAGTTTGAGAGTGTTGGAGATTTGATTTTATCATTATTAGGAAAATAAAATTCTAGACATCAAAGAAAAAGGTAATTGATATATTAAAAATATTAGAACAATATATTAAAATGATGCTAGAAAATCCCAAATCACAACTAACCTGATGTGATCTTGTCAAAATGTGATAGAGATAGAATTGGATAGTATTTGCTATAATTTTCTTATTCTCAGAATCTTTTATTGGGTAGCTGCCTATTTTGTTGAGATTTTGTTCCTGATTTATGTTGTAGTCCTATGTACATATTGGCTCATTGTAGCACACAAAAGTAGAGAAGAATTATTCTATCTTTGAGATGGTATTAGAGCCCTTGGCTCTTCCCTGAGATCCTCTTCCTCTGGCTGAATTTTTTCACATTCTATTCACCCTAATAACCGTTTATTACCCATCAGCCTTCCCTTCCCCATTTTTCTTCTTCTTGCTCACAAATATGTCAGTGACCACTGCAATCAGCTCTTTTGCAACTGAGAACAATGCTTCTATGCCAGCTGCAAATCTGCAAAACATTCAACCAGCGTATTGGTTGAATGGGAAAAATTATTTGAAGTGGTCACAACTACTCCGGACATTCTTGAAGGGAAAAGTAACGTTAAGCCATTTGCTAGGCACGGATCCTTCCAAAGATGATCCCAAATTTGCAACATGGGATGGGGAGGATTCCATGGTAAGGTCGTGGTTATGGAATTTGATGCTACTGGAAATTAGCAATACCTGTATGTTTCTTGACACTGCCAAAGAGATATGGGATGCTATTTGACAGACATATTCCAAGGCCAATGATTCTGCCCAGATCTATGAAATTAAGACAAAAATTTCAGCAGCCAAACAAAGGGCTCACATTTTGACTAAGCATTTGAGTTTCTTGCAAGGCTTGTGGCAAGAGTTTGATCATTATCAATGTATTCAAATGAGTTGAAGTTTGGATGCAGCAGTTCTAAAGTGAGTCATGGAGAAGGATCATATTTATGATTTTCTTGCAGGTTTCAATGTTGAGTTTGATGCTGTTAAGAGAATAGATTTTGGGATAAGAAGACTTGCCATCCTTGAATGAGAAAATCTCAATTATACGAGCAGAATAGGGACAGTGAAGCGTTATGCTTGAAACACATGGCGAAGAAGGATTTTCTCTTGTGGCCAATGGCATCGGATTGAAGGAATCTAGCCCGACTCATATCCAAGCAAATCCTTCCAGACCCACTAATTGTGATTCTAGTTTTTGCACTTATTGCAAGAAACATTGCCACACCAAGGAGAATGTTTGAAATTCCATGGCAAGCCTCATTGAAGCGCAAGTGACAATGGCCAAGCACACTCTCCAAGTGTTGTATCAGATAATCAAGAAGGTTCTCAAACTTCACCCTTTTAACTTTAGTAAGGAGGAGACAGAGAAATTGAGGAATTTTTTCAAAACTATGGAAAAATCTTCTTTGACAGGTAAATGCAAGTTGGCGTTTTCAGTTATTTCTTCTTCCTATGGTGTTTCTTATGCCTTGGAGAGAATTTAATATGGGTGATGGATTCTAGAGCCACTGACCACATGACTTTCTCCTTCAAGTGTTTTTCTTCCTACACACCTTGTTCTAGCCAAAAGAAGATAACCCTAGTTGATGGCTTAGGTATCACTATAGCGGGTCAAGGAGACATTCATATAAATGACTCTCTTAACCTTAAAAGTGTTCTCCATGTCCCAAACTTGTTTGCGAATCTAATTTCCATAAAGCAGCTCACCAAAGATTCCAATTGCAATGTAACCATTTCCCTTCACATTGTGTTTTTCAAGAGCTAGGCATAAGGAGGATGATTGGACATGCTAGTGTAAGGGACAGTGTTACTACCTTGAAAGTCAAGCTGGAAGAACAATAGTTAAGGACTCTCTATCTGCATCACTTCTTTCTAAGTTAGTCATGTCAAATAAAACAAAAATTGACTTTACCATCACCATTTAGGTCACCTGTCTTTTAAGGTTCTTAAGTTGATGTTTCCTTCACTATTAAAGGGATCTGATTTTGAGTCTTTTAATTGTAATGACTGTAAACTTGCCAAGCACAAGTGTACTTCCTTTCCAGCAAGCAATGCAACATGGTTTGTCTCATTCATTGATGATTGCACACAGGTGACATGGATCTATCTTCTGAAAAATCAATGAGATGTGAACACTATTTTACCCAATTTTTATAATATGATCAAGACATAATTTGATGTGAGAATTAAGCAGTTTCGCTCTAATAATGCCAGAGATTAATTCAAACAAACTCTCTCCCCATTTTTTCAAAAAGAAGGAATTATACATGAATCTTCTTGTGTCAACACTTCATAACAAAATGGAGTTGTTGAACGCAAAAATAGCCATCTTCTAAATGTCACAAGAACTATGTTATTTCAGAAAAATGTTCCTCAACAATATTAGGGGAAGTTGTTCTAACCGCTGCACATGTTATTAATAGGCTTCCATCTCGTATTCTTGATTTCAAAGGTCCAATGGAAATTTTGATAACCTTTCCCTCATTTCAAAATTTCCAATAATCTCACCCTGAGAATTTTTGAAATTGTTGCTTTTGTTCACAAACATTCTCAAAACAGGGGAAAACTAGATCCACCAGCAATTCGACACATCTTCATTGGATATTCTTTGACACAAAAGGATATAAATGTTTGGATCCATCTACTAGAAAATTCTGTCTTTTCAAACATTAACTTTGTTGAAAATGATTCTTTTTTTTCAACATCCCTATCTTCAAGGGGAGAAGTTTAGAGAAGATAGCGCAAATAGCTTGTTTTTCCTTGATTTTCTTGGTCAGTATAGCTCTCCCGAATTCCTAATCAAGTCCTTTTCTATACTCGTGGAATCAATGTCTACTACACTGAGTCAGTCCACTCATTCCAGTTTTTCAAATTCTACAATACCAAATCAGTCTACTTAGTCAAATTCTCCACAATCTGTCACACCACCCAAGATGGATGAAGTGATGAAAGATAATGGGGGACACGACAATGTTCAACCATTGAAGACATATTTTAGGAAGAAAATCCCAATCTCTCGAACAAAGCAGGTTCAGTCTCCTATTCATGCCGTTGCTCAAAATCCCGATTCTATTCCAATGCCCTACCATCAGCTGAACTGAGTGAGCCCAAAAACCAGCTTGAGAAAACGAGTGACACTAATTTACCAATTGCACTAAGGAAAGGAACCTGAGCTTATACTCAACATCCATTATACCTATGTATGTCTTACCAAAACCTTTCCCATAAACATAGAGCTCTCTCAAGCAACCTCCACACTACACCCATTTGGAGAAATTTATCCGAGGCATTAGGGGACAAGAGGTAGGAGGATGCCATGAAAGTGGAGTAGGAAACTCTTGCAAAGAACAAAACATGGGAGCTAGTTGAATTGCCAAAGGGAATCAAACCAGCTATATGTAGATGGGTGTTTACAGTGAAGTATAAATATGATGGATCGGTGGAGAGATACAGAGCAAGATTAGTTAACAAGGGGTACACTCAAACCTATGGCATGGATTACCTCGAGACCTTTGCACCAGCGGTGAAGATGAACACAATATAAATTATTTTGTCATTTGCTGACAATTTTGGGTGGGATCTACATCAAAATGATGTAAAAAAATGCATTTCTCCATGGTGACCTAGAAGAAGAGATCTATATGGAGTTCCTCCTAGATTTGAATCTAAAGAAGGAATGGTGTTTAAGATAAAAAAAAAAGCACTCTACAGACTCAAATGATCGCCTAGAGCATGGTTTGGAAAACTTACTAAAGTAATTGCTTTGAGATATAAACAGAGTCAAGGCAACCATTCTTTATTTTTAAGACACTCTAATTCAAGGGGAGTGACAACTTTGTTAGTGCACACAAATGATATGATAGCAACAGACAATGGTGCAGCAGAGATGCATAATTTAAAACTGCATCTTCTCAAGGAATTTGATATCAAGGAACTCAGAAGGCTAAAGTACTTTCTAGGAATTGAAGTGGCTCATTCGAAACAAGGGATTTTCATTTCTCAGGACAAATGTATATGATTTGCTCAAAGAAACAAGAACACTGGGATGTAAACCTATTAATACACCCATTGAGTTCAATCATGAATTATGTGATGCTTCTGATGATTCCATAGTGAACAAAAGCACTTATGAGAGGCTGGTTAGGAAGCTGATTTATTTGGTGCAAACAAGACCATATATTTCTTTTGTTGTTGGTGTAATCAATAGATTTATGCACAATCCGAAAGAAATGCATCTGAAGGCAGTCCACCAAATCTTGCAATACTCGAAGGGCAATCCTAGTAGAAGTATATTGTTCAAGAAATGAGAGAGCTTGACGTTTTAGGTATACACTGATGTAGATAATGCAGGATCATTGAATGACTAGAGGTCAACCTCAGGCTACTGTATTCTCTTAGGAGGGAATCTTGTTACATGGAAGAGTAAGAAACAGCACATGGTAGCAAGATCAAGTGCAGAGTTTGAGTGTAGATCAATGGGAATGGGTATATGCGAGCTACTATGGTTAAAGATTATTCTTGATGGCTTGAAGATAAAGTGGACATGACCAATGAAGTTGCACTTCGACAATATATCTGCTGTCAGCATTGCTCACAATCCTCTGCAGCATGATCGAACAAACATATTGAAGTTGACAGACACTTTACTAAGAAAAACTAGACAATGGCTTAATATGTACTTCATCTATTTTCTCAAAGGACCAACTAGCAAATATTCTTACAAAGGGACTGCCAAGTGTAGTCTTCCGAGATATAGTTGGCAAGCTAGGAATGGATGACATCTATTCACCAACATAAGGGTGAGTGTCAAAATGTGATAGAGATTGAATAGGATAGTATCTGCTGTAATTTTCTAATTCTTGCAATCTAGTTTACTATTTCGCTAAGATTCTGTTACTGGTTTATGTTGTAGTCCTATGTATATATTGGCTCATTGTAGCACACAAAAATGAGAGAAGAATTATTCTATCTTTGAGAGATCTATTATCAAATATTCATTTTCCGTGATAATCATAACATTATTCTAACTAAGAGTATCATTACAAACATGGAAGATGAAATGGTACATAGAGGCGATACGTCGAGGAATATTCAATTTTCAACTATCTAGTAATAGATCCCTAGTACAACAAGCTGAAGTATACTCCATTAAATGTTGTTTTCCATTAACAACTGCACCAAAAAGGTGTTTTAGGAGAATGAAAGCATGAAGATGCAAAAAAGGGCAGTTCTGAAGCACAAGCCAAGGAGTCAATGTAGCCAAAAATAAGTTCATCCAGTCTATGCTTCCAAAAAGAATCGTCCTCTTACTCAGGCATTATCTTGTATTGGGGCTTGTATTACTACTCCATTAATTGACTCTTGATAATAGATGGGAGCATTAGCAACAAGTAGTCCTTTGTCTCCATATCAGCCACCAATAAATCTAGAGTACATGTAATAGAGACCTTAGACCCCACACTTCAAGGGCAAATTCATCACAGGGATATCCTAACAATCAGGCCCAGTACCAGGAACGGACAGTGAATTTTGAGGGAAGAAACCTAAAAAGATATCATACCAGTAGCACATCAACTGTTTATATTTTGATTGATGAGACAGGAAGCTACAGCTGCTCTCACTTAAAATTCCCAGGCTTAAAGCAGTGATTAACGCCAAACACAGAGTTGAACTCTGACATACAGATGCAATTTGTGCCAGAGGTGATTTATGACAGGAAATTTCATTCATTCATCAAATAATTCGTGAAAAGCCGGCGGCTTAATGCCTCTTATGATGCAATCGAGTACTGTAAATTCTCCGATAGTGGGAGTGGGTCATAAAACGTTAAATAACTATAAGAAGAGCGGGAATCAAAGGTTGAAGACGGATTCAAGCAGCAGCAGATAAAGAAGATGACCAAGCTTAGGCGATTCCCAAACTTGCAGGTGCACAGAGAGAGAGAAAGAGAGAGAAAGCGTACTCGCATCTCGGTGTTGCCGAAGAACGTATCGAATAGCTTACGAAAGGTTTGACCCATTAGCCCTTGCCTGACTTTGGCTCGTGAATCGAAGAATTGAAGAGAGAAGAAGCAAAAGCACCAAACAAAGATGATTAGCTGATCAATAGAGAGAAGAGAGCTGATACTCTGATAACCAATGTCTCTGAGCTGCTTCTTTCGCGGATCGATGATCTCCGAGAAAGACCTTGAGCCTGTGATTCTAATTTTCCTTTCTAGGGTCTTCTTTTGAAACGAAGCGCTCTCTCCCTTTATGCGTGCGTGTGTGTTGGGGCTGCGTACGCCCTTTTTTTTTTCTCCCCCTTCCCGTTAATACAAGTAGTTACGTATATTTGTGTGGATTAGCTGTCGTTCCTGATTGGAAAGTATATTACTGTCAGTCATTTCCCAACGTGGAAGACGGGAAGCAAAATGAACCTAACCCAACTCCTATCAAACTGATGCGATCCGTTCAATAATTACTCGACTCAACCTCTCACTCACTAATAGTATCACTTTTATTAAGATTCTATATAAACTTTTCGGCATTTTTCACTTTTACGAAGCACAATCTTTGACTCTCAGTCCAATCCAAGGTTGCGGAAAAGAACAACTGCTGCAAACTTATGAGCGTTTATTTATTATTTATACCAACAAAGATCCATCATAACTCATCGGGAGAAACATCAGCATAAGTTTCAAATGTGAGGTTCTTACAGGGACTAAAAAATTAGGAGACCATGGAGTAGAAACTAGAGTTCTAATAATCGGAAGATTCTACGAGAAAGTCCTATTCCTTTATTCGCTTGGTTTATATACAACATGCGCTCACAAATTATATACATTAATTATGACGTTTATTGCTCATGGTTATTTTGTTTCCTATTAACAAAAATCATCACAGAAAAAATGATCTGTCCAATCTCTGTTGAAGGAAAATTGCATAGCTAACAGCAGGGCAAACGACTCTGCTTGGGCTGAGTGAGCAGGAGCGAGCCTGATAGGTCTTGCACCAAGATAGTATCTTCTTCCCCTGAAAGAAGGCCACTCCAGCTACATATGCCTCTGTGTCCAAGCTGTATCTGAAAAAATGATGACATTCTAACTGGCTTGTTCTTGTGCAAGAGCTTGCGAGTGGGCAGGAATGTAGGAAGCTGATGTAATGGAGGTTGGGGTTGGGGCAGCGTAAGAACACGAGCCTGCATCCAAAGAACAACCTGCATACAAAAAACCATCCTTCTCTACACAGTGTAGTGTGTTATGGTATTTTAAGTAGCATAGATTGCCAAGCGAAATGAAATCTGGGAGCAAAATCTTCTTAGCGGAATGGATTACTTTATTTCTTTCCTTCCATTAACATTGGAATAAAACTGCTCCAAAAAGAATGAATTTGTTACTTAGGTTTGGAATCAAGCTGTTGGGAGGAGAGGGTGGATTTAGCAGAAATTCTATTAGGCCTCCAGGTTCCCCATTCCAGTTTGCAGGTGTTACACGCATGATTTTCAGTTCTGGTTCCCACCAAGTGATTCTTGTGAAAGGACATTGACCAAAGAGATGAGCAAACCATCGGAATCAGCTTCACACAAGGGGCATCTCAGATCATCTAAAAATGCCCTAGGAAGACTTCCTGTGGCTATTCTCCAAAGGTGGAGTTTCAATATGTCATGGACTTTGAGTCACCATAGTTTCTTCCAAAAGCATTCAGAACCTTCATGAAACTTACTATCATGATCACTCAAGTAGAAACTTTTCACTGAATGCTTGCTAGATTTATTCTTAGTCCATACAAATCAATCATCTCTTTGATGAGTTGAAATAGAAAATTTCAAGATTTATAAACTGTACTGCTATCAAACAAGGCATTTAATAGTTGCAAATTCCAATTATCAGCCATGATTAAATCAGCTACATTAAGATAAAGATCAGATATCACATTACTATTGGCTCGTATAGGCTTGAAATCGTAATTATCAGGTATCCAACATTTGCCAATTAACTTGCAGCAATTCTTAGAGAAGGTTTCTTTACACTTGCAAATCCCTCTAGAATTGTCAGCAATTTGATCTAGGCCTATTGTCTGGTAGCATGAAATTACCATAATTATTCCTAAGTATTCTAGCTGCTAGAGAATTAGACTCAGTTGTTAAAACCCAAGCCATTTTAGAAAACATGGCATATCTTAGGCTGACAGATAGAATCCCAGGCCAAAGCAGTAAAATATCTCCTCTCATTTCCATCTTTACCTCACCAAAAGTCCCTAATTAGTATATATATCTTGCTAAATGTTTTGATTGGTAATTTGAAAGAACTCACAGGATAAGTGGGGGTATTGTTTAATATTGACCTGACCAAAGTAGTCCTGCCCATCCATGAAAGTGATTTAGATTTCCACCCAGCTACTTTGCTCTTTATTTTATCTACTAAATATTCAAAGGATTCATATCTTTTCGTCTTTAGAAAAAGTAGGTTTCCTAAGCATCTGCTATATTGTCCCAATTTTTTCATATTGAAAAATTGTTTTAACTGATTTCTTGCTGTACCTCTTATTCTCAGTCCTGATTTATTGAAATTGATTTCCTAACTGCTCTAAATACTAAAAGTATCTAAAATTTGTCTACAAATTGTAACCTCAGACGCTGAGGCCTGAATGAGTATCATTAAATCATCTGCTGTAGACTCATTGCCTATTGAAAGTCTGGTGCTTTTATTAAAGCTTCTAACTCGGGTATCTACAGCATTCTGAATAGGACTTCCATTGATAGTACAAAATGGTCAAGCAATAGGGGGTTGCCATGCCTTAATCCCCTTTGAACATTGAAGAGTCCCATAGAGGATCCATTAATTAGAATAGAGAATTTTGGGGTTGTTATGCACTGCATAGTCCAATGAATAAAACTTTAGTGAAAGCCAAGATGTTTGAGAATTTCTCGTAAAAAAGACCATTCTACTCAATAAAAACCTTCAGAGAAATCAATTTTAATCCCAAGCCATCCTTTATTGGACTTGGTTTTATTCATAGTATGGAGCACTTCTTGAGCAAGAACAACATTTTCATTGATCCATTTACCCTTTAAAAATGCTGTTTGGTTAGGAGAAATGATCTTGTGTAGAAAAGGCTTCATTCCATTAGCAATAACCTTCTACATAACTTTGTAACTAGTGTTGGCTAAGCTAATAGGTCTAAAATCATCAAATTGGTTTGCATTTTTCATTTTTGGTACTAAAGCAATGAATGCTGTATTCCACTCTGAGGAGAAACCCTGTTCTGGAAAAAGCTGGAATGGATACTGTGAAGTCCTCTTTGATTATGTTCCAATACTTTTTATAGAAAAGTGCCGGCATCTCATTTGGTCTTGGAGATTTTAATGAATTCATTTATTTAAGAATCTTTTCAACTTCATCAATCGAGGGAATTTGTATTAAATTTTCGTTATCTGCATCAGTTATAATTGGATGTATTAGCTCATTTAGAATCTCAGGTGGAGTTGGATCGGTTGAAGAGAAGCCTATATCTATCTATAAAATAGTTACCAATATCCTTGAAATTTTGCAACCAATTATTATCTTCTGTTTTAATTGTTAGGACCTGATTTGCATTCCTTCTAATGATAATAGACAGACGAAAAAACTTGGTGTTTCTATCCCCATCTTTGAGCCACAATTCTCTAGATTTTTCTGTCATATCATAACTTTTCTTTTTAATAATTCTTGCAACTTAATCTGCAGTTCAATTTCTTGTCTATTCTCAATAGTGAGATCTTTTCTCTGTATCTGATCAATGCTTCCAGTCAAATTATGAATACGCTCATCACAGTTCCTAAAGGCCGTTTTGTGCTTTTAATCTTTTTTGAGGATTTGAATTGAGCATATTCTTTAACAATTCCATTCCTAGCTGCATGGATTACAGTTTTACAAGAAGGGTCCCCAGTCCAAGTTGATTCAAATCTAAATGGGTTGGGTCTTCTTTCATTAGTTTGCCATAATTTCAATAAAATTGGGTTGTGGCCAGAATCTATCGCAGGCAAGTGAGTGACACCTGCTCTTGGGAAGTGTAACCTCCATTTTTCAGTTGCAAAGGACCTATCTTTTTTTTTTTACGAATCCATTATTCCTCCAGTAAAGTTTGTTTGAGTCATAAAATTTTCAAGAAAATATCCACTGGAACTTCCTATACTCCTTCCACCTAATTTTTATAGCAGGCAAAGACCCACTCCTTTGCCTTCAGGTTCCACCAGGCATTGAATTGCATTTGAAGTTTGGTTCTACCATCCTTAGGTGTCTCCTTAGATAAAATTGGGTTGTGGCCAGAGTCTCTCGCAGGCAAGTGAGTGACACCTGCTCTTGGGAAGTGTAACCTCCATTTTGCATTTGCAATGGCCCTATCTAATGTTTTTTACTAATCCATTATTTCTCCATGTGAAAGTGTCGCCTATGAAACCTAGATCAGTAAAGTTTGTTTGAGTCATAAAATTTTCAAGAAAATATCCAATGGAACTTCCTATAGATCTTCCACCTAATTTTTCATAGCAGGCAAAGACCCACTCCTTTGCCTTCAGGTTCCACCAGGCATTGCATTTTAAGTCCTTTGGCTGCTACCATCCTCAGATATCTCCGGGGGCTGATCTTGATTTCAGCTAGAAATAAAAGGCTGGGTCTGTTTTTCTTTAGGAGGGATTTGAGGGTGTGGATTGTCGAGGCCCCTTCCATGCCTCGACAATTCCATAAAAAAAGACTTATGGCAAGATAAACCCACAGCTGAAGCATGGTAGATTACATAGCAATCTATTTAACCTATACGAACTATTTCAAACAGCAAGAGGACTATTCAGTAGCATTATACAAACTATTTCAGAAAATAGCAGGACAATTCAGTAAAACTGTATAAACTACTTCAGCAGCATCATATAAACTATCTCGGAGGAAATATTTAAGATTTAGAGATTTTTAATGAAATTATTATATTTAAGCTAAGTTACTGGTACACTTTATTTACTGAGGAGAAAGAGCAATGTGAATTTCCTACTGTCTTAATTTCTTGTCTGTGATGAAGAAAACTATACTTATGCAATTATCTTCAGTAGAAGTATTCATTACACTACAGTGATATGTTCGCAACGACAGTAAATCTGTCATGAAACACACTCCACTAAAGGCGAAGAATCAATGATTCTATCAAATTTAGAATAACAGGTCAAAAATTGATAATCACAGACAATACTCAACAGAACAGTTACCGCACTCCAACGCAAGAATCAATGTATTCTGAAAAAAAATAAAACACATCAAATGCACTTTGAGTAATACAGCAGTTTTGGTCCCTAAAAAAAGAGAGAAGTCAAGCCTTGAATCTACTTCAAGGAACCGGAATGAGTTGAGGGTGTGAAGAGAAGCGGCAGTAGAGAGGAGGAGGAGCCTTCAATCACTGAGCAGGAGGCAATCGGGGAGATGCAGGCATTAAAGAAGAGAGCACAGGCTATAAATTAAACCCAGCGGTTCTATTATGCCAACTAAGAAGAGATCCAGCGGCTGAAAAAAAACCCTAAATGGATGTAATATAGTTGAGGAGTGAATAAATGTAACGACCCAACAAAGGTATGCGTAACGTCTCAACGAGGGGGAAATTGTAGATTCTCAACAGAGGAGAAGAATTAGAGATCGTATTTAGCCGTTTCCGGCCAGAAGGATTGCGATTCCGGCAAGAGAAAAGTGAGAGTAGAGAGGAAAAGAGGAAAGTGAGCGTAATGGAACCTGATGCACGTGAAGTTTCAAAGAAGAAAAGAATGGAAGGAAAGAAAAAATGTTAAAATCGCCACGTTGATTGTCCCGTTCTCGCTGAATCTTGATATCCCCAACTCCATGCCTATGTAGATATATTAGTTCTTTTTTTGGCCGCCACAGATATATTAGTTTATATTAAAAAGGCAGTGAAATCAAATACAATATAGTTAATTTAAAAGAAGAATTATATACTTGTCTTTGAGTTTGAGAATACAATATAGTTTTTTCAACAAGGGATGCTCGATGGAGTAGCAGGAGATAAAAAAAAGTAACACAGCAAGAAAATTACCATTTTTGAAAAGGAGGAGAAGAGCACAATCTTTTCCTATCGTCTTTAGTCTCTGGCTAGGTAGAAGCAGTGTCTATACAGTATGGTAAAGTCCAGGTATATAATGAATCAAGGGCGTAACGCAAAGATTCTCATTTTTTCTTGCAGGAAATCCGTAGGAGAGTTTCAATGAAAATCTAACTCTGAAACAGCATAACAAGACCTGCGTTGATTCACTCAAGGAATCAGACACCTTATCTAGCATCAAATCAGCCAAGACCAATTCTATACTCATCAGTACTACTGCGGCATGGAAGGATTAAATCTTCCTGAGCAAGAGTAGCGCTATGCCAGGACGAAGTCATCATGTCTTGGTTTAAAAGGGAGACCACCTCATCACCCTTGAAATCTAAAATTCATGCGATTCTCCAGGCAATCTCACATGCTCCTAACGCTCCAGGCAATTTGTAATGATCTAGACATATTAGGGGAGATATGGAGTTTTGTCTATGACATTAAAATGCTGCTCATGTATTTTGTTTATGCAGATGCTTTTGGAACAGCCCATGCCTTAGGATAGCACAGCCCATCTTTGTCGGTAATCAATTTTTGTACCCTGTTTTCTTTTTTGGGGGTTATGCTAGGTAGGCATAAACCAGAAGGTAAAAGAAAAGGAAACAATTCAAATAAAAATATTAAAATATAAAGTTGGGTAAGGGAACTCTAGTAATATCACCAAAGTGAAGCGACATAGCCGTGCGGTGAGTACAGCGCAAAATCTCCCAAGATAAGTGGACCTAATCTTGTAGACGGGCGATTATAGATATATGTAGATAGCGGTAGAAGAGATCGCACCTCAGACTAAACAATCAACACATCCATTTCCATCTTCGTAATTGTGAATAACTTCAACAATCCATGCTTTTGTTAAAAAGACGCAGCTCCGATGAACAAGAGCAGAAATATGATGCTCCAATGAGAGATTACAATTATTTTTCTTATGAGGTTGGGATATCAGTCTAAAATAATTTGACGATTTATTAATTCTGTACTTGCTTGTGCAAGGACTTCCTAGAGCTCGACAAGTATTTTGGGCAAATTCGAGAAGCAACTGGCCATCTTCGTTCCTAAGTAATCCCCTCGCACCGGCTAACCCAAGATTACCACGAGAAGCCACATATATGTTTACCTTGATCCAGCTGGTGGAGGAAATCCTGCTTTTGATTAAGCAGTTACGTGTCAATAATAAAAAAAGAAGAAGAAAGAATAAAGAGTCTAAGTGCATCCATATTCGGATTCAAAATGGAATCGCAGCATGAAAAAGAGATCAAATTTGATAACTGAAACCAAAAGGAAAAAAAAAAAAAGACGAGCAATCAAACTATCGTATATATATTTGACAGAACAAAGGCTGAGATTGGCAATTGCATCATGTACTAGCAAAACAATAAGCGGTACTTCGGACCCTTGAAACCAACAGATACTCGTATGCAGGTTAACGCTATATATATATGTGTGTGTGTATGTATGTTTTGACCGTATGACCGATTCCTTTGCTACAGAAAATCGGGAGCCGCAGAAGATCCATGGTAACCGTGAACAGACTCTCGGAGGTTAGCACGGAAGAAGAAGAAACTCATATTCTCAATGTTGGTTTCCAAATTGACATCTATGTGGTCATCATTGTTATTGTCATCATGAGGAGAGGAACCTTTGATCTGCGGAAGTATGACTTTGCGTCGACACTATTAATGCATGATATACAGTTTATCTATATCGCCAGAAGAGATCACACAATTTGAGGAGAAGGAAAAGAGAGGAAGATGGACACCTTGTGAAGCGGCTGGTGAGAAGACTTGGTTCACCACGAGAAGCAACAAGGCCCTGTAAGTGACCATTTACGTTGTCCGCACTCTCTCGTCCCTCCCTCTATCCTCTCCTTGTATTGCTCAAACTGTTTACGTTAGTGTTCAATGCAAGATGAAATACCGCAAAGCAAAAAGTAAATGTTCCATCAGCGCCCAACGTGAATAGTAGATTAGAGAGGAACTAGGGTTAATAACCTCACTGGAAGGGGACCATACAGAGTATGTGTATTTTCCTCCCCAGAGTCCATCTGCACAGAATATTTTGTCATTTGACATTACTGAAATTCTAGATAATGGATAATTGATACATTTGTATTCATGAGAGCTATGAAATCCCACATTGTTAACAAGGTAATTCTCTAGCTTAAGAAGATAATTCTCTACAAAATCCCACATTATTAAGAAGATAGAAAATCCCAACAGAGATGCAGGAAAAAAAAAGCTTCTGGTTGAAAATACTACAAAAAAATTATCAAAGCACGCGTGAAATTCATCGAAAATGAAATTTAGGCATCAAATTTAGCATATAACGGCGCATATAAAACTTGGGATGGTTGTTAAGCGAGGCTAGCATTTTCCTGAAATGTTAAAATCCATCCAGGTTGAGCAGCATCACCTGTGGAAACAATAATCCATCCGCAGAACAAAGAAACGAGGCGGGTGTCTTAAGTTTAGATTTTAGAACCTAGAAAACAGCTGTACCAGATGCATTGGAAAAATAGATAATAATTTGTTTGAAATCTAGTGGAAAGAGTTTTTGTCCGCGTTTTACTTATATGATCCATCATTTATCCATTTTTTCCCCTTATCTAATTGATCTATCAGTTATCACATTTTTCCAGTACCAACATTTAGCTCTCTCTTCTCCCATCTAATTATTTTTAGAAAAAAGGAAGGAAAAAAACCTGTTCTGCCAATACTTCAGAGCACGGCAAGGAAAGCTTCAGCAATGCTTGAAGGAAACACACCTTTCTATAATCAAGTGTCCCTTCAAAGGAGAGTTCCATTTCATCGCACTGACTATAACTGGGATGCGTCCACTAAACCACTAAGCAACAAATGGACAGATTGACAGAACATTAGAACTGCATCCCGTCAGAAATTGCAATGATTTCCATAATTACTTTCGCAAACTGAGCTGCTGCTCTCCCTACTTCTTCAGCTGTTCCCTCCACTATGATTACTCCCGATGCACCAGTGAGTTCAGCTACTAGCTTAATTCCACCCCCCCACCCCCCCC
>CXYZ01005376.1:1528195-1540210 GCA_900006705.1 Sonneratia caseolaris
CCCCCCACAAAAAAAGTTCAGCTACTAGCTTAATTTCCCCCCCAAAAAAATGTTCAGCTACTAGCTTAGCACGTATTTTTCCACCCTGAAACCACACGATAAGCAGTCAAACGTGAGGATAAAGAAATCTTTGGACAGGAAAGAAAGTAATCTTTATGTGACCGCATTTCTCTTCAAACGCCCTCTAGAGAAAAGCAAGGTTCTACTCCAACGCTCACTATCTGATAGGTACTTGGCATTGCATAAATCAACACCAGGGACGTAAGGAGGAATCAGAACTTTCTTCAGCAATACTTGCCCTGGCTTGTACCTAGAATTTCATTTACGTTATGAGCTAGCCGTTAAAGCAATGCTAGGAATTTGGAGCTTGAGAGTTGGATTACCAGTTCCCAATAGAGAATCCATATCAGGAAGTAGCACAGATTGCATTCTTCACATATCTGCAAACAGACCTCTTTTTTTTTATTCTTTTTTAATATTTCCAAACATCAGGAATGATGAACTGGAGGTATGTGATCTCTCCCTTCAGATCGTTTCAATGCAGGCTTTATTTCTTCCTGCGTTCAAAGGTTTGAATTACGTAAGATCTTTTCATCACCTTCATCCTCTAATCTGAGATTGCTTCTCTATCATCAAAATGTAGATACTCCCAGTCAAGGAAATTGTAGCAAATATTTTACTTGGCACGACTTTTTACAGTTCTAGTAGCCATCTACAGCATTAGAAGGTAATCCAACTAATGTATCAACAAACCAGCAGATATAGGCAAAGGTAATGATTTTACGACCCAAGATTGGGTCTCCAGAATGAACTTAGCATCTGACAGCAAAAGCTTCAACCAAACAAGGACGATCCAGAAAATTTGTTCAAGACAAAATTCAATGGAAGACTGGTGAAACAACAATTTAACAAAAAAATAGATAAAATAAAGCAAATTTTATATTATACTTCACGGATTTTTTTGAGTTTTGGAGGGGCAACCTCCCTGGCTGCCTCTAAATTCATCCCTGCTATCAAATAGTATAACTCTACACAAGATGCAAGAATCAGATATCCTGCCCTAGTGGAAGATGGCACGTAAAAAGAAAAAAGATAATGAGAACTCCCACTCTAGGCCCTGCATTGTTGCTTCTCCAGTAAGAAGCTAATGGCAAGCCTGAGCCAAAAAAAAAAAAAAAAACAAAAAGGGCTATTGGTTGAGAAGACCAGAGTCACTAACATCAAGGCAAGGATACTCATGGTTCGGTTTGGTTTGCCAAATCATTAAAGTGGTCCAATTCAATTTAAATACTATACTTTCAAATTAGAGCTATTACATAACTATCAAATCAAATTATTTTAAATTGGTTATATGGATTGGTTAATTAGTTTGAACCATTTTTAATAATTAAAAATTAACAAATTGAATATGAATCCAACAAAAACCAAACAAAAATTACATCAAAATACAAGAAAATAAAAAAAATATAAAAATGACAAAAAGAAAAATGTTAAATCACAAAAATTTCAATTAAAAATAAATTAAAAATGCAAAATTAAGATTAATTGATCTATTTAGGATGAAATTTAGTATTAACTAATAAAAAATATATAATATAATAATAAAATAATATATATCTAATTATTTTTAATTTGTTTAAAAACTTTCTAATATATTTATATTTTATCTTTAATACATTTATAATATTTTAAATATTTTAAAAAATATAATTTGACATTTCAAACTAATTAATCAAATAATTAATCACACTATTTCATAAGAATTGATTTGTTTCGAATTGATTTTTTGAATTTGGTTGAGTTTGGTTCGCAGTTAATCTAATTTTCCCGTTAGCTATATGCAATCCTAAGTCATCAAGGCTCTGTAGGTTGCCATTTTACGTGTCTGTAATTTTCCTTCATTATTATTATTTTCTTTGCCCTTCCCTTCTACTGCTCAAACTTAGTGGAGGTGTTTCTAGTCAGTCTGTTGGTGTTTAATTTAATTGATCCTTTAGTCCGGAGGAGGACGAAGAGAGACCAATTACTCCGTCACAACTAAAAATATGCAATAGAACAAGTTTAGAATTTGAAATTATGGAGGGAATTTAATTGACGGAACTCAGTCTGTATAATATATTATTTGGTGAATTAATAAGTTATTATGACATGAATAGATATAAAAAAAAAAAAGATAGTGACGCATTTTTCTCAACCAAAAACTCTACACCTCCTGCATGTCATTTTTGTCATTACTTTTTTCTTCCTCACTAATCTGTTCCTTTATCACTCAAGGTCCGAGTAAAAACTGAAGCTTTACTGCCCAGAAGAATTGCTCTCATCCTAGTACAAAAGGGAAAAAGAAAGAAAAAAACCGGTAATGGTGGGTCTGGGGAGGGTAGGGGGGTGGTTGTTGGTGATGCGTTTTGAAGCAGTAGATAACCAAGACTGAAACTCTTTTAACTGAAAGCATCATATTCATACCATCCATGTAAAAATTAAATAAATCCATACCAAGTAAAATTGAACAAATCCACAACACCAAGGATTCAATAATGAAATGCTTAGGAGTTCACTTTCTCCTTTGATCTAATCTTCCTGCCCCTCCTCCGAACGTCACTCCACTTGTATTGAACAAAAGTTAAGTGGGCACAAGAAATATAACATATCTGCACCCTCACAAACGAAACTACTCATGTTGTTGGAAAAGATTTGGAGCCATACTTGACAAGATGTAGCTTCTACAGAAGAAAAAAACATGGGCTCGATTAAGGGAACTGGAAGGAGCCTCCAATTTGAGTTGAACCAGCGGGGGGATTGATAGCAACCCAAAGTAATGAAATGGTGATTGCAATAAGCCCGGACCATACAAAAACAATGGTTGGGGTCCGCCCTCTTCTTCCCATAAGCCCTTTTGCAAAGGGGTAAAGATGAGCCAGGACCCAGAAGCTGAAGAAGACCCCACCTATCAAACGGCTCCACTGAGGTATAACACTGTATATTGTCCTACTAAATCCAACTGCTATAGCAATCAAGTTTGTCATGATGATTGTGATTGGTGGGATCATGAGTGAAGTCCATTTGACAATATACAGATCAGCAAACTCATCATCCACATCATCACCAGCAGCTTTCGATGTCAAGGTGAAAGAAATCTCAATCCCAGCAATGACTTTCAGCAGCCCCTGTAGCACAGCAGCAAGGTGTGCACTTGTGCCTCCAATGAGCCAAAACTGCTCATTCCTCCACCATTCTTCAAGCTCAATCCCTGACCACTTAATCTCCAGCACTGCAAGCATGCAGAGAGTGATAGTGATAACAAGGAGGTAGGTAAGAAAGGTGACATTGAGAGTTTGGACTATAAACTGCCCGGAGAAAAGGGACAGTGCAGGGAGGAAGCAGTAGACAATCAGGAAGATGGAGGTGAATGGGTAGATCCCGACATTAAGATAAGCTATTCTCTGTAGAAATTTCATCCTTGGGCTGGCTAGCAATGCATTGTTGCGAGAGAAGAAAATCTCCACTGACCCAGTAGCCCAACGCAGCACCTGATGAAGCCTATCTGTAAGATTGATTGGAGCAGTCCCACGGAAAGCATCACGCTTGGTCACACAGTAAACTGACTTCCATCCCCTGTTGTGCATCCTGTACCCAGTGACGACATCTTCAGTAACGGAACCATAAATCCACCCAACACGGTGTCCCCACTCAGTTTTATCCTCGTACCAACATGAGATCACACTGATAGCTTCAGCCACAGTGGATGCATCAAGAAGGTCCCTGGGAATGGTGAGAGCACCAGGTGGGCGCCCATTCTTCACAGCAGGGTGGTCCTTTAGGGGCCGGCCTTGGTACTCGGCTACCGGGATGGAGTCAATCAGGAAAGTTGAGTTGCCAAATTGCTTGGGAAGCAAGGAGAGGTTCATGTCCTCATCATCAGAATCACCCATCCTCAAGGCCCTTTTCTCCTCTGAAGTATTGTTGATCTTCTTGCGACGGGCAAAGCAGCAACCGCAACAACCTGGGTGGTTTTCTTTAGCTCGAGGGGGATCGAAACCGTAAAGAGCAACCCTTCGGAAGAGGCATCCAGTTCCAACATACACAGGACCTTGAAGCCCATCAAGTGCTCTCATATTCACATCAAAGAAGACAGTGTTATGGTTGGCATATCGATCTGATGGGTCAATACCCTCAAACCTCTGAGGGAATTGTACATAACAGATGCGATCCCCACCTCTATCCATCATGAAGCACATGCCTTCCCTCAGTGCCTGGGAGTTGTAGATGTAGTGGTCGCAGTCAAGGTTGAGGATAAAGGGCCCATTAGACATGATGGCCGATGCTCGAACTAAAGCATTCATGGCCCCTGCCTTCTTGTTGTGATCATAGCCTGGACGCTTCTCACGAGATACATATACAAGTAAAGGAAGACGAATATCAACATCTGTAAGATCTATTAGTCTGGTGTTATCATCAGGAGAGCCAAGTAGTGGGTCATCACTGGGAGGTTTCAGCATCACCTGATCAATATAAAGGAAAATCTCTTTACCAGTGTCTTTCCATTGCCTGTCCTTTTCTTTAGCAGAGAATGTAGAAATACAAATTGAAGTATAAAGTCAACGAGTACTGAAACCAATCAGATGCAGCAACAGAATAATTATTCAAATACCTGTATAATACCAGCATGGTCACCTCTAGAGTGCTCCGGTCCAGGATTCAACCAAGTCCCTGGCCAGTGGGTCCCATCTGCCATCCAAGTAGCTTTTGGGATCTTAATACTCTCGATGGGATCATCATCCCGGTTTGGCCTCTGAAGCTTCATTTCCTTGATCTCCTCACGGGCATGGTAGGCATCAGATCGGCGGCGGATAGAGTCAGTCAGCCCATTAATGCGAACCTTAAACTCATCATATTCACGTTTTACTCGTCTACGATCCTTGACAAAATCTGGTTTAACTTTGTTCTTGTAAGGATCTCTCTTCAGATTGAAATATGAATCAGGATTCCTGGGCTCAATATTATGCTTGCGGCAGAAAGGCACCCAAATATTAGCGAAACTTGCAGCTTCTGCCATGGCTTCAAAGGTGAGGAGCGCACCCCCATCATCAGAAATGTAGCAGGCTAGCTTCTCAACTGGGTAATCAGCTGCAAGAATGGACAGTATAGTGTTTGCAGTGACAAGGGGTGGTTCCTTCTCTGGGTCTGCAGTAGAGACAAAAACATCTATTCCTGGGAGATCAGATTTCCCCTTGGGGTTGTCAGCTGTAACTGATTCAAATTTCTCCTTCAAGACATTGAGATCTGTGGAGCGATTCACAGGACAGAGCTTGGGCAGTTGGTCAAGAAGCCAAGAGAAGGCAAACCAGATCTCACAGACCACAGACATTCCCCATAACCAAATAGCATCATTGTTTGGGTGGCTAATTCTCCAGGCCAGGAACAACCCGAGAACAACCATCCTGATGACAATGAGAAGCCTGAATCCACAAGAATACAAATCCAGCAAGATCAGTGAACGAAAATGGTTATCAGAGGTTTTTATTAACATCTAAAAGATAAGGTGCAATACATTTTCAAGCTCAGATCAAAGATGGACTGAATCTATAAGCTGGAACATGCCAACAATAGCTAAATCTAAATCAACACAAAAAATGTAATATATTCAAGATAAGAAATTAATCCTTCAATAGTGAATGGTTCATGGTTGATTCGCCTCTCTCCTATAATGGATATTTCAGTAAAGCCAATTTTCCTCATAGATTAAGTGTCTACTTAAAAAATGAAAATATATTGCATTTTCCTAAATTCATGACTGGACAGATATTATACCAGAATCAGTAGGAAAGTATACATGTACCTGTATGGACTAAGCACAGCAGCAGGGATCTTCAGCTTGCGTGTGAGGGGCCTCCAAGGTTTGTTCATCAGCTCTGAAGGGTCAACTATATCATCATCCTTCCCATTTCCAAAGGCTCCATCCTTGGTCCATATGGCATTCCCATATCCATAAGTACCCTTTGTTTCAAACAACCACCTGTTGTGATCAAAGTCCCCTGTTTGGCTCCTCATCAGCATAGAATTCTTTGACTTCATTAGAGACAATCGCCTCTCCATCCTGGACATTCCACCAGGTGGTGGTAATGGAAGAGGCCGCCCATTATCCACCACAACTTCATCCAAGTCAGTGCTCTTATAAGGCTCCTTGCATCCTGGGCAGATGCCACCAGCCTTAACAGCATCAGTGTAGCAATCCCTGCAGATCTTATAGTCACATTCACATGGGAGAATATCGTTGCCACGTTCATCACTCATCACCTTTGCATCACACCCAGGAATTGCACAAGAGGATCCTTTGGCACCGGCCATCTGGGGATGGGTCGCTTCAGATTCAATCACCTTGTCCATCAGGTGAGCTCGAGTTACACTGTTGAACCCTCCTGTGAAGAGTGAATTGGATACATACTGCTCCTCTACTTTCTGAGAGATTGAAGGATCCATGGGTTGGTTATCCGGTGTAGGTGGTATATGAACAGTATAGTTAGCAAAGTCTGTACTTCCAAGTTCGCTGTCGAGATCATCCCTTGAGTAGCTAACATAGCGACCTGATGAAGTTCTACGGCCAAACGTCACAGTGGGGGGCAGTGGAGGCTTAACAGAATCATTCTCATCTATATTTTGTGATAGAGATGATCGGATTGCCTTGAATGATTTTGATGCCATAACTGTTCAGCTCATAAAAAAGACTGTAATTCTACCTCAGATCCTGCAAATATTAATAATGCCAGATCAGTGAATAGAAACTCAGTCTGGATTGAATCTTTGTCAACGGAAATGCTCTCATCCCCCGCAAGCACCTACTCTAACAAAATGGAATGAAATGCACTTCCAAGTTACTTCTCACGTTAACAAGACGTGGATTTAGGACCTTAGAAACGTCTTCAGTTGCTCTTTTGACAGACTGGAATAGAAGATTGAAAGATGCGTATACATTGAAAACTTGGAGAGCCTTCACCGTTATTTCAGGAATCAGGAGGATCTCCTTAAATTTCCCTATTTTCTCTATCATATTAGAATAATCTGCTCTTCTAAAAATGCAAAAAGCGGTACCTACTGTACCCACCAGAACAAGAACTGGCTATTGACTAAATCTCAACTGAAACGCAGATGTAGTCAGTTATTATCAGTTTCTACTCCCTATATTGCTCGGGAATCTTATAGGCAACCAGAGACTTTTCAGCAGCAAATATCTTCTCTATTAACTAGTATCAGCTGCTTAGTTGCCCGTAAAGCAAATATCTTCTCGCGGACAGCAACGAAATCCGCGAAATCAAAAGAACTGAAACATAGCGACACTGTTTGGGAAATCTTTCACAAGTCAAATGCACTGCTTTTCAGCCAAAAAAAAAAAGACAAATGGGCTGCTAACCTAGACGGAGCGAGGATCGGGGCAGTGACCTGAAGAGTAATGCAGATCTCGGCGGTAGTAGCCTGGGATATGTTAAGTTTAAAGTGCTTACCGGCAGATTTTAAGCGGATTGAGAGATCTGCTGGGTCCGAATCTCCAAAAATCTAATTGACAGGAAGAAAGTGGCTGTCTGGACTTGGATCGGAATTGTTCAAGCTACGGATGCGGCCTCCAGCTGGGGGGTGGAGAGAGAGAGAGAGAGAGAGAGAGAGACCATGGACTGAGCCGTGACGGAGGACGATAACTTAAAGCACCGTTAGGTTGTGACTGGAACAGAAATATATACAAAATTGGGGGAAAGCGAGTAATACAGGTGGAGAAGAAATGGGTTATTATAAACTGATAAAGGGAATCAATCAAAGACGAAAGAAGCTTCCTCTAATTTTCAACGCTGAGGGCCATTTCAAGGAGGAGGAGGAGGAGAGTGGGAAATTTAGACTTGAGACAGTCGAGCAAAGCATACTTTCAGGGGACATGTAACACAAAAGATGTAATGTAAGGACGGGTTTTGGTTTGGGCTTGTTTATTTTTGTGTGAGGCCGGCTCAGTGGAAAGGACTTTCAATTTTTATATTTGAATTTTGAAAGCGCAAAAGGCAATAACTTGTAGGGACCCTGATTTTCATTTTGAATTTTGGAAGCATGCGATGGGCTTTATATTACCTTTTTCTTAATTAATGGGCTTAATACTGTATGTCTTGGTTGTGGAACAGCTGAAAATTTCTTTCTTCTTCGACTTTCTCTCTTGGTATCTGTTAAATGGTTTCCAGAACAAACGAAGACTGGGATTTCAAAGCTCAACTGGGCCTTGCAGAAGCTAAGAGGGAAGAAAGCTGGGAAGAAAGCTCACCTCCTCCTTTTGTATATGTCAAAGAATAAAAAAGGTTTGATTTAGTGGCATGAATCGATCTTAAATAAGAGAGAATCCTATAAAAAAAAAAGTAAGTAAGAAACAGTCAGAGAAAACAGATGCTTGATCACGAGGGTTTAGAATATTTGTAGATTTTACATGAGGAAAGACGGATTTGGTGGATTCCAGTAGATGAGTTAGCAAGTCATAGGGCAGTTGAGATAGGTCCCACTGCTGGACGAGCCAAGTAGATGATCGGACTATAGGTAAGACACCAAATTTATTGTGGATAAGTTATACGGTTGGTTCCTGACTGCCTTAGTCGGATTTTTTTTTGGATAGAAACTGGATGATTATACTAAATAAACCTAAACCTAGTCTACAGCTAATTCTGGTAGATGAATTTGTCTATTACTAGAACATCCAACAGAGTCTGCATGAAATAAATCATGAAACCCTCTTGAGGGATCATCGAAAAGCATGAAACCAACGTCTTTATCCCCCTAGCCTCGGCAGTGCGTCAGCCACCTTGTCCCCGTCATGGTGAAGGAAGCCCTAGAGTAGTATCCTGCAATAGAAATATGGGCTTTCAGTTTGAAGTATCATCTGACAGTGTCCCTAAATCAGATCATTGTCTGATTTTGCATCCAATTTGATTCTTTAAACATGCGGTGCAATACATGTGTCAAGTAGCTTTTCCTCGGAAACATCAAATTGAAGGTAAAAGGTATTTCGAAATGGAATCTTCAAATCAATTGTTGGATAGTTCAATTTAGCATCTCAATTAATAGTTCATTAATAACAATATATTTTAAGAAAATTTTAACAATTTATATGAACTTTTCATATTTTCTCAACCGTTTGGTAGCTAATCTATAAAATTTTCCATCTTCTACTCGATTTAAGAGAAATACCAGTTGAGGACTTCACTAATCTCACCGAAGCCCATATGTTCACTTCAACAGCCATCGCATTATTAAAAATAATTCATTTCGACGCTTCCCAATAATCCATTAACATTTGTGGCAAAATAGCAAGCCATTTCAAATCAAAATGAACAACATAACCAATAATGTTAGCAGAAAACTAATCCCAGAAGAGAGTGGGAAGGAGGCTTTTACGGAATTAGGGATTCCCAATGCATCCCAGTTAACTATGCTAAATTAATATAAACTAATATTTTAATTTGAAGCTGTGGGTCCAGCAAAAACAATTCGAAACAATGAATCCTAGTTTCACCCTTATTTACAAAAAAAAAAGAAGATAATATAATCGTATTTTTTTGGGTAAGAATATACATTGTATTTATGCATGACTATTCACACACATATGTATCCACTGGCAATAAGATATCATCCATATAAACAATTAATGCAACAAAAGCTAAATCAGTACTCTCTTTGATAAACAATGAGTGATCTAGTTGTGATCATTTAAAGCCCTAGGATACCATAACATCATAAAATTTGAAGTACCATTGTCAAGAAGTCTATTTCAAACCATACAAAGAATTTCGCAATTTGCAAACTGTGTTTGCTAGTGGACACTCCCCCTTGCGGCCATTGTAGCTAGGTGGAAGCTCCATAAAAACTTCTTCAAAGAGGTCTCCATTTAAGAAAGCATTGTTAACGTCCATTTGACATAAAGTTCACCTGCGAATGGTGGCAAGAGCGAAAGTGAGTTTAACGGTGACTAGTTTGGCAACAGGTGCAAATGTATCGAAGTAATTGATGCCCTCTTGCTGAGTGTATCCTTTGGCTACCAAACGAGCTTTATGTTGTTCAATCGTGCCATCAACGTGATACTTGGTCTTATAAACTCACCTATAGCCAACCACATGTTTTCCTAGAGGTAGAGAAACAATTTGCCATGTGTTGTTGGCTTCCAAAGCATCAATCTTATTCTGCATTGCCTGTAACTAGATGGGAGAAGGAGTGGCCTTGGCATAAGTAGTTGGATCTACTTGTGAGGAAATGGCAACCACAAAGGACTTGTGATATGCATATAATTGATCATAGGTGAGGATGTGAGATAGTGGATGTGCAGGTGAACACAAAAAATTGGGAACAATTGAATAACAATGATAGTCATGTAAATGAGAGGGAAGCCGTGTTTCTCATCATGGTCGTGAATCATCAGGTGCATCAATGTGGGAAGCCTCCTAATGGGAAGAGTTTGGAGAGGATGAGTGTTGTTGCTATGAAGACAACGAGGGAAGAGAAGACTCTGAGCACATTTGTAAAAATATTAGAAGAAGATTTGTGAGAGTTTTTCAAGTGTAGAATGGTTTCATGAAACTTAACATTTCATGAGATGAAAGTGCGATGATCTTCAAGATTAAGTAGTTTATAGCTCTTATAACTAGTGGTAAAACTAATGAACACGCAAGCTTGAGCTTAAGGGGCAAACTTTGACAGGCCATGAGGATTGGTGGAAGCATAGTAGAGGTATCCAATGACTCGAAGATGGTGATAGTCTGAGCGCTTATGATTGAATATTTCAAATGGGTTTCGATTGCGTAACAGGGATGATGGAGTTAAATTGATCAGGTAAATTGCTATTTGTACACGTGTTCCAATGGCATAAAGGGATTCCTAACTAAAACATTAAAGCACGGGCAACATTTAGAATGTGTTGATATTTATACTCAACATATAGCTTCCTAATCACCAACAACAATGACATATAGGGGGAAAAGTCGAAGAAAATAGGCAATATAAAATATCACAAGGCTGTATATATGACTTTCTTTCTAGCCATCAGCATTTGATTGGCACATTAACAACAAAGAATCATGTGGCTCACATAAGAAAGAAACACACCATTCTCCACATCAAATTTTTAGGACCCAAGGGTTAAGATGGATATGAATATACAAAAAGGCTAGAATACGGTAATTTAAAAGGTACAAGTACCATAAGCACCCCATGTAAATAACATGTTAGAGGAATTGGGGTTAATAACAAGAGCCCCATACATAGATGTGTTTCTTTTTGCTTGTGATTCAATTTGCATAGAACATCTTCCCACTTGAGACTATTGAAATCAACATGAGGAATAGGTGAGACTGCATTTATGAGAGCTACAAAATCCCACCCAGCTAAGTTTCAAAGCAAAATGCTTGGTTGAGAATACCATAGACAATGCCTAAAGCATCCTTGTCATACATAAAAAATGAATATATATGTGTCCAATTTCGCAAATACATGGCAAAGATAGATGTTGCCAAGGTTGCTTCTATGATTTGAGTAGGTTTAACATTTCCCAAAAATGTCAAAAACCAACTAGGTTCAACGGTGTCAATGGAAGAAACAATTAAAACAACTTGTAGGATAAAGAAATAAGGCAAGAGTCACAAGTCCAGAAATTTAGAACAAGAGATACAAAGTGCTATTAGGTGCATTTAGTACAACAGAAGAGATTAGACAATAACTGAATCGACAGACTAAGTAACAACACCACAATATGGTCATATATTTAATAAGTCTAGATTGACTAGGAAATTTGCATCAAATAAGATGCACATCTCAGGGTTTTATTCTTTAATGGTTTCTCCTTAGGGTTTTATTGGGTATTCTTAGAGTTTTAGGGCTTTTTAAGGGTTTTTAGGATCTTATATGGTTTTTTAGGGGCTTCTAGGGTGTTTATACGGGTTTTTAAGCGTTTATTAGGGTTTTTAGGGGTTTTTAGCGTTTTTAGGGTTTTTTAGGGTTTTTTAGGTT
>CXYZ01005390.1:7311-45199 GCA_900006705.1 Sonneratia caseolaris
TTTTTTTTTCATTAATGGTTTGTGGGAAATTCTTGAGAAATCAATATGGAGTGATTGAGGGTTGAAATATATATATATATATATATATATTATCTGTATAAAGTATGATATTTCAATCTTATAAATGAATAAATATATTTGATATTATAGATAACACATTTCGATGCCAACCAGTTATGAGAAAACTTATGAATTTATAAGAACGTTGAGTACCTAATTATCAGTTTGTACTTTTAAGTTGAAACAAAACCAATGGCTTATGACCTCACCATGAATTAAAAATAGTATTAGATATAATGGACTCGCACTTCATTTGACCCAAATCTAAAAGCATGGCTCATGGTCAGTTAATATAAGTTTGATTAAGAAAGAAAGTTACTTAGCTTGTGGATAGTTCTCCCCTTTGTCAGAGATGAAAGAAGAACACCTGACTTGCACATAGTTTTTTAGAGCCGGTATTTAATGGCATGTGGCTAGCAAAGTAAACCACATTACCAGTCTTATAACAAAAGTTGTGAGCTGAGAATATGAGATACATCATCTATAAGCTTAAATTATTAGATGAAAGCAAGCTTAATACCTTATGAGCGCATACTAGCCAAGCTCCCCTACAATATATTCTCAAATTCACCAATAATTATTCAGCATGTTACTGAAAGTATTACATCACATTGTTCTATCTATTATTAATATTTTCTTTATACGATATGGCACCATTTACCAAAATCTAAGTTAGTACTGATTGAGTTCATAGCATTATTTATGCATTCAATTTGCAGGCCGATGATGTTATTGATCTCAACTATATTGTTGAATGTGCACAGCTAAATAAATGTATTGTCCTGAATTACATATAGACAGGGATCTTATAATATCCATCTCAAAAAGTTTCCAGTTTATATTGCCACTTGCCTCTGCGTTCTGACACCGTTTACTTGGAACAATAGTTTTAAAAACGGGAATAGTCATACCGGTTTGATCGGTAAATCTAATTGAATCAGTGAGAAAACTGACTCACTTAAAATTTTAAAAAATAAAAAGATATTATAATGTACCTATTTTATTTTAATATACGTATATTTATATTTTATATTAAACTTTCGTTTAATATAATTATTAATTAATTATTTCGGTTATAAATCATATTCAAATTATAATATTATGTAAATTTATTAGTAATATTATATATTAAATATGTAATTCAACCTACTGAATCCCAGTTCGACCCATAAACTCATACCTACAACATTTTTTAGTCCAGTTTGATTTTAAAAACTATACTTGGATCTTAGAAATATTTAATTAATTTTCCTCATCTTTTTTTTTTGGACATTAGTGATACTCTAGTAGTTGACCATCCACTCGTAAAATCTTCAAACTTACGTTTCCGGCGGCGTAAATATCAAACTAAATACTTACCCTAGTTTAAGAAATTGGGTGTCCACTAGCTCAAAAAGGGTACGCTTTTTAATAGATATTTTGATATAATTGTCAGAAAATATTCAAATGTGGGACTTTGGACATACTGAATTGGACCAATTTCGGGTCGAACTAGTTATTTACTCACTATATCTCTAACTGGGTGATTCATGGATTGAATCCCATGCTGGGAGGGTTGACGGGAATTTTCTCAAGGATCCCAGCCCAACCGTAAACTAGTCTCAAAGGGCGTTTCGACTNTTTTGGACATTAGTGATACTCTAGTAGTTGACCATCCACTCGTAAAATCTTCAAACTTACGTTTTCGGCGGCGTAAATATCAAACTAAATACTTACCCTAGTTTAAGAAATTGGGTGTCCACTAGCTCAAAAAGGGTACGCTTTTTAATAGATATTTTGATATAATTGTCAGAAAATATTCAAATGTGGGACTTTGGACATACTGAATTATATAAGAGGACCAATTTCGGGTCGAACTAGTTATTTACTCACTATATCTCTAACTGGGTGATTCATGGATTGAATCCTATGCTGGGAGGGTTGACGAGAATTTTCTCAAGGATCCCAGCCCGACCGTAAACTAGTCTCAAAGGGCGTTTCGACTGATTTAGGAATACTACATGTGCAAACAAATATATATATATATATATAAATAAGAGGGAGTTTTAATTTATTATACTATCTTGAGTAATTTTATTTTTTATTTTTAGTGTGGAGTGACATTTATAAATTATAAAGTGAATTATACTAGAAATCCTAAAATTTTGTCTGTTTTTTTGTAAATGAGTTTTGAGAGTTTCAAAACATTATATTCAACTTAAAATTTTGGTTATGTTACGGTATTAAGTGATATCTGTCAACCATCATCAAGCATAAGCAAACTGCTGTTTTTTAATGCCTACGCAGTGGTAATGTCATGTGGCGCGCCAAGATCCTGAACTGAGTGACACGAAAGGTGTAGAGATTGATGTAGAACTGGTGTAATCAGTTTCTTATCTAAACGGGTTTGATCTAAGAAAATCCTAAATTTATACACAACATGAGCATTAGTTAGCGTCCATTTAACCGAGTCATAAAAATTCAATACAATTTACTACATGTTCATTTAAATCGGCATACGATTTCGATCCATTTAAACATGAGATACGTTTAAACTCAATACAAACCTATCTAATTCTATATCATATAGACTAAAACTTTTTAGCACTCTTTGGATGATTAATTATTGGGTGAATATTATTAATTAACTGTGAATTATTAACACATATTATGATTGATTTAGGCATACAAATTATAATGGTTACAATTTTTCACTTAAGTTAATTATAATCAAATAATATTTTTCACGTTAAACGGAGGAAATTTTCATTTAATATATGCTTGACTGAGTCGACTCTCTGTGACTTGTTGCTAATTCAATCGCCTCGCTCATTGGTCGAAGTTGAATGTCCGTTTCCATAAGACATGTCAAGAAAGTGAGCAATGTCGGCTTGGTCCCCTTGCCTTATCCTTCCAAAGAGGAATTGACAAATTATTATTTATTTTCCTTGTTAAAATTCTGATACGTTAAATTCTCTCCTTCTTTTTTATTTTATTTTTTGCATCGCACAATATACTAGACCAATCAAAATGTACCTTAAAATTAGTCTGCGAGAGAAAATTCACATCAACCATCCTAACTTGGGATTTGATTATTTGATAATCTATTTGGAAGTTTAGTGAGGAAATTATTAGTGATGATACATTAAATTCTCATCAATGAGTGCCATTATTTGCATTTATTTTCGTCTCTCTATTAAGAGTATTAGTCACCTTTATAGTATAAATAAAATTAGCTAAATTGCGTTGAAAGTTCTGTAAATGACAAAATTGGACGTTTTATCTCCGACTATCTCAGTCACTGCACTCTTATCCATACGAAAAATATATATATATAACGATGACTTAATGTATTATCTAATAAAAAATATTAAATAAATACTACAATATTTTAATAAATATATATTCACGGAATATAATCTTTATATAAAACACATTTTTCTAGCTATTGTGAGACCTTCATCACTATTTCAAATGAACGTCACATTTTCCCAAAAACTACATGCCGAGAAGTTTTATATCACATTATTGATATCATGCGGCTAAAAAAGAGAAACTTACTATTGAATTCACTATAAGTTTATAAGGTATTTAAATTTGTTTAAATATAAAAGTTTATATTAATAAATGATAGTATATATTTATATTATAATTAACTTTATAATTTTTCTTTTAATTCTCTCATATAAAATAATATTCTCTATATATATCATCACGCAACCGCATAATTCACTTTGCCAATTTTATTAAATACCCATTCTCAACCATTATTTATAAGTGGAATATTTTTCTTGCTGCCGTTGGATAATGGAATACCACCATCTCAAGAAATGTGGAGTCTTCTTTATGGGGTGCTGTCCGTTTATGGCTCACGTGCCATCCTCTTCATAACTCGAGGGAACGAAATATGCTCGAGTGCTTGGTTCTGTGGGAGCAGCATGACGGCAACATCTGAGTCGACCGGTCGGTCGTGGGCTGATTTGGGAAGTTATAAGCGAGAGTGCCGTTGTAAGATCAGTTGGTCTAAGGATCGGCTCCAGCTGCCTTGTCTGCTGGTAACGATATCTCCACGAGGCGAGCCGGGTCAGGCAGCCCTAGGTGTTGTCCATACCAAATTTAAATGACTTGAAATCTTAATTGACGGATGAGGTTATCGAATTGCTCTAATGCCGAGAATACAAATATCCTTTTATTAGAAAGAATTCTGAAGATTCCACCCTAAAATTTTAATTAAAAACTATATAATAATTATATTATTAAAGATATAAAATTTGATATTTTAATCAACGTCCCTCTGTCACTCTTACGTGGGAAAGTGAAATAAAGTGCGTGGAATAAATATCCCATCAGAACCGGACGAACAGCAAGTCGATTCCAAGCCCTGGACTGTTTAGCCATGCACCTTTCCAATCGGTATGCCCGTCAATTTGGGCGATGATTTATTAATGATTTTTTTTGGCAATAACTATGGAAAATAATACATTGATGATTTTTTTTTTTTGCGCAACGATTAAATTCTTGAAAGCCGAGGATTCCACTTAACTGAGGTTTTTCGTAGACATGGTCTAATGGTTCTTTGATCTTCCAGTAGATGGGGTATCGAGTTTGAATCGGCAAAATTTGGACCGTAAAATACTATAGTTCAATATTATTATTATTATCATTTGGCGTGAGTTGGAGCAAAGAAAAGTTAGTGAGTGCATACTCAGTCAAATGCCAGGGACGTTGCCCCCCCACACTTACTATCGGGTCTCATACGCTCACGACAATGTGGACTTCCAAGTCTCAATGCGCGGGGAAGTGTCGGCAATATGGCTTACCTGACCTGAACCCAAACCCGAACTTGTTGACAAAAAGCTTTTTATCCCTCTAAGATATCGGTTTGATAATTATGATAAAAATTTTGATCATAATTATCGATGATCGGCGAAGGTATTGAATCTCTATATGGGCTCATATAACCAACAATTTTGATCCAGGAAGCATCGAACAAGGACGAAAAACGAAGTTTTGGCATTGCTACTGCTGACAAGTCAACAGACTTCTTCTAACCTCCTTCCCCACTTAGGCAAATACCGGAGACGTTCCACTCGCCCCAATGCTACCATCGGGTCTCGTACGTATCATGATTCATGACAACGCGGACTTCTAAGTCCCCTTGCGCAAGTGGGAAATTGACGGAACAGGATAAGTTTGAGGTCATATCTGAGAGGCATTTGGCAATATTGCTCGCCTGGCCTGGCCTGGCCTGAACCCGAACCCGAACTTGTTGACGAAAAAGCATTTTGCCCGTCTAAAGGGATCGGTTCGATAGTTATCAAAGCACTAAAAACATCATAATTATGATAAAAATTTTGACCGTTGCAAAGTTTCTTAGATTATAAGCTCATCACAATCTGTCAACTATCGATAATGGTAAGGAATATCGATCCGGGCCCATATAAACAACAATTTCAATCCAGGAAGCATCGAGCTGGGACCGAAAAGGGGGTTTTGGCGTTACTACCGCTGACAAGTCGACAGACTAGCTTCTTCTAACCTCCTTCCCCACTTGCAGACGCTCCAGACAACGCATGAAAATGAAAATTACGCCGATGAAGATGAGTATAAATCCTTTTAGTTTGTTTTTTTTAATATCGATAGTACTTATTTTTCCTTTGGATGGGTATTATTAGATATTTAAAAGTTTGAGAGAGTTATATCTGAGACAAGTCCGAGGCTACTCGGTCCAATAACATATAAAGTCTCCAAGTTGCCAATCTTCTTCCTTAGTGAAGTTGAACTCGGAGGTTCACTGGAATGGAAGATACATTGAATTACCGGTACGGGAATGAACTTCAGGTGGCTGTCGCCCCCAGGACCGACGGCCCTGAGGCAGTAGTTACGCTTAGGGACAATCCCGCATCGAGCGTAAAGTTAGTAGTAGTCATGAGACTTGGAGATCAAATGTGAGAGCAGCATCAAAGTGGGGAAAAAATCGATGAAGTCGAGCCCAAAGGAGGCTGCCCCAACAAGGTCGAAGCCTAGTTTCGTCCGCAGGAGGTTAGTAGTTCTCAACGTACCAGAATTGAGGGTGATTTTTCATTTTTCGGATAAACTTTTCTCTTGACATTGAAATAAAAAAAAAAAAAAAACCTTTGGCATTATACCTTATTTGTCAAACCGGTCCTTTTTCCGACATAATTATTTTATATGACACGTTAACTTAGCTTACGTGTACGACGGTTACTATTGTAACACGGTGCCATGTCGATAATTTTGATGGAAAAGGTTCCATTTTAAAATTGGTGTAACGCCACAAGTCTTTACCTTTTTAGGTTAAAAAGGACATGGCTTTTAAAATCGGACTGGATCGGGAACCGGTTAAGGCTTGGGTTCAATGGGTCGGACAGAATATTTAATAAATAATATTACAAATAAATTGATATAATATAACAAGTTGACGATGATTTATAACAAAAATTCATGATAGAACATTATATTAACCCTAAGTTCAACATAAAATATAAATATAAATATAGTAAAATAAAATAAGTATATTATAATATGTTTTCATTTTTTAAATTTTAAGTCGACCGATTTTTTCATCGGTTTAATTGAGTTTGTCGGTCAGACTGGAAATGTGCTAGTTTAATCGAAGTTGACTGCATTTTAATCGCAAATGGGTTAAATTTAGAAACCGGATCGAGTGAGTGGCCGGTTCTCGATTGAATCAGTTGAACTGGTCAGCCCGTTCGGTTTTTAAAACTATAAAAAATAGTTGGTATTAAAGATTTTACTAAGGTGCCTGCCACCCTTTTGGCAATCAGCCCTAAATCATTGCGAGAATGAGAGAAGCCTTTACATTTTATGGGACCTGTCAAAATGGGCCTGCCCTGGCCCGAAAGCACAGCCTGGCACGGCGCGAAAAATTGTGCCTGGGCTGGATTTTTTGAGCCACCCCAGGTATCGAGTCATGCCTACAAGACATGAAAATAATTCGCACACGTCGACAAAAAATCATGTTGGCATGGGGTAAAAAATAATATTTATAATAAAAAAATGAGATTATGAGAAAATGAAAAATATTGATTATTTTTGTATAAATAATTATATTTTAATAGTTTTCAAATTAACATAAATTTTAGGTTACTCAGTTATTATAACATATAAAATTCATTTTAAAATATAAACTTATTTAAATTTATTATTAAAAAAATAATTCTTTTGTTTGATTTGGGATGGGTCAAGCACATTGAAACACGAAATATTCATGTTTTAATCGAAATTCTCGAACAGTTCAAAATGGGGCTATGCCTAGATAGCCCGAATTGATAAGTCTCTACATTCTATTGATTATCAGTGCCGCTGTATTCATCATCCTCCTATGTCTTCCATGTCCATTTTATTAAACCGAAAAAACAGTAGATGAACCACTTCTGTTAATCGGCTCCCTGATGTGGGATTGGGGGTGTCCACTAGACATTGAGGATGGATCACTGAAATGGTAAGAGTATGAGATTACTACCCCTCTGTATGATTTATTTCGTCAAATAAACAATTACTTATTCACCTATAATTTATTAAAACACGAGACTATGCTACATGAGAATAGATATAAAACCGTCTCGACCTACCTACATGGATAATCGTGCAGTCATTTAATCCTTCAAGGTTATTGTACTTACAGATCAATGTACTCGTAAATGTATGTGAGTAACATGTTGACGGGAATTGTGGTCTTACCTAATTGTTATGTACCCGACCTTTTGAGACACTCCGATCATAGTTTTTAAAACTGAACCGGATCAGGAATCGGTATAGGCATGGGTTCATAGGTTTATGGGTCGGATTAGGGGTTCAATGGGTTAAACTGCATATTTAATAAATAATATTAATAATATAATATTATTAATAAATTTACATAATATCATAATTTGAATATAATTTATAACAAAAATCATTAATATAACCATTAAAATATAAATATAAATTTAGTAAAATAAAATAGTTACATTTTAATAAGTTTTCATTTTTTTTAATTTTAAGCCTACCGGTTTTTTTATGGGTTCAATTAGGTTCACCAGTTGGACCGGGAACCAGCCGGTTCAATCGGTATTTTTCTCTTTGAATATGCAATTGGATTTTTTTTGTAAGAATCATATAGGGTGCGTGGTCGGTTCCCGGTCCAACCAATTGGCCTGGTTCGGTTTTTAAAACTATGCTCCCAACCGACAAAAGCCCACATGTGAGAGGCTTTCTCACTTCAAAATGGCCCCCAATAAGACAATTAATAAGGGATGGCAATTGGCCGAAGTAGAAGAGCTATTAAAATTTAGCATGGTCCAGGCATGACACGAAAAACTATGCTTGGGGGTCGGAGTTTTCAAGTTATGTCGAAAACAATTGTGCTGTCCCGAAAGTATAAATATAATTCTTATAAATAAAAATAAAATTATAAGAATTTTTAAAAAAATTAATTAACTATATACGTATAACTATATGTTAGTAGTTTTTAATTGAAAAACTTTATTTTAGTAGTTATTTAAATGTTTTTTCCGTATTAATATAAATTTTAAATTAATTAATTAATTAATTATATCATAAAATCTTATTTTTAAAATATAGAATTATTTAAATTTATTTTTAAGAAATAATTATTTGTATGATTTTGGGTCTAGGCTAGAGCGGGGTGGGTGTAGGTATCTGAAGGCCCGGTGACCCACCCGCCCTGTGACCCGTCATTGGTCTATTTGAATTTACCTGTGTGGGGCGGGTCAGACCCGGCCCACCCCATTCGACCCATAATTTAGAAAAATCAATTAAAATTACATCAAATAAAAAAAATAGTACAATACAATACTATTAAGGAGTACAGTAGATAATATATATATATATAGGATGTTACTGCGGGGTGGGGCGGGTCAAAAGAAATAGCCAAATCTGCCCTACCCTTTGTGCGGGCGCGTGCAGGTCACACGGGTCGGATTAATTTTGCCATCCCTAACAATTATCCCCACGTGGGAGAGGGCACCTTACCTTCCCTTCAGGATTTCTCCATATTTATGGGCTGTTCTTCTTCGAGCTTTGACCCATAGATGGGGCATTTTCTGCCGCTGAAGCCCCACTCTCAGTAGCACTTTGTGAAAAGAAAAGAACAAGCCGACATGACATCTCAAGAAATCATCAATGATAGGCAAAATGGCCCAAAACCTTGAGTTCCTGGACCTCTCTCGTTCTCCTTGATTTTTCTTTGGGTGTATGTTCTTGGCATTTTCTTTATTCTAATGTAGCTCACACGTGCTCAATAATGGCGCAAGATCATGCATAACAACATCACATGCCCCAGGTGTCGGATAACTACATAAGTTCTGCAAGAACATTGTCCGAGTTCTTGTTGGGCATAGTTGGATCGATTTGACCCTTCATCCATCCGGTGAAGACGATCTTCAACTTTGAGTTTGACTCAAACTTAACGCACGGTCGAGAGGGAGAGAGTCCGAGTCTGGCACTGCAGGTGCTCAGTTAACCTGGAACCGTCCCTGGAAGTGTTCTTAGACGGATCAGCCAAAGCCTAACGTTGATTCAGACAAAATTGGCAGAGCTTATACTTGCCCATCATGAATCGCCATGGCCCCAGTGTTTCAAGTCTCTATAACATACTCGTGTTTTCACCTTTTTATTCTGAGAAAATGGAAGGAAGTACTGAAATAGTTCTCAGCCATACAAAAGCTTGTGGACTGCTCTAGTTCTAGAGAGGCTAACGAAAAAGGACCAGCTAAATTTAACAACTGTACATTAATGAAGGTAAGCAGTGGTATCATGCACAAGCCGGACACTGGCCCTCGAGGACCGAGTTATCTCCTGCAAATGAACCCTCATCAGCTCCGAAAGGATGAGAAACAAGCACCAAGCTGGGAAGTCTTATTTACTCCCCTTAAGATTGTCACTAAGCTCGGACCTTTGCGCCTCCCAAAGTGAGCTCGAGATCATTGACTCCGATCTCATGGATCCTCTCGCCCTCCCAGGGTGTCACCCTCCCATTTCCAAACTCGAAATCTGCTGCCCGGCCAAACACTTCTCCATTTGCCTTCAGTGTGTCCTTGAGGGGGCCTTGTTGGCTCGCAGTTTTCTTGACGAGGTTAAAAGTAGGGGAAGGCGGGGCAGCCCCAGCACCCTGGAAGCTCATGGCCCAGCGCTCAGAGTCCTCAGTAGAGGCATCAGACTCGTCAAGTTCCGGGATTGTAGGAGGGGTCAGATTTTGGCGGCGGGTCGGACTTGATGGAGCCGAGGCGGCAATGATCTGGTGGCTGGTGAATGAGTCCAGGGACTGATACCCGTTCGAGGGAGACTTCCAGTTGGGCTTTCTCTTCGAGCCGCTCCTTGAAGTCGGGGAGGACAATGGAGGAGTCACTGGAGCACTACTGGAGATCCTTAGTGGAGGGAGGTTCGTGGGGATGGATGGGATGTTCTGGAGGAAGGAAAGAAGGTATGTGGACGGGTTGTTCCCATCCAGAGAACGGGTGGGGCTGGGGAAGGATGAGGAAGTCGGGCTCATGTGATAGGACGGGATGGCGCTTGGGAAGGCCGATGACTGTGGGCTGGGTTGAACGGAAGAGCATGCGCTGATGTTTGTGGAGGCGACAGCTGGTTCACCTGGTCGTGGCTTGAATCCCTGAATTGATATCGGAGCTTAGTCAGCTTAACCAGCAGATCTCTCATAGTCAAATGGTAAAATGCTATGAGTTCAATGTCTTGAACAAGCAATATCACTCAAGTATTCGAGGAAAAGTGCAAAGACTTCTCCTGGGACCATGATCACCCCGGTAAATCAACGGATCTACTAAGTTCGAGTGAGCTATCGCAAAGCCCATCAAGTTCTTCTACATGCACAAGAAGGGGAACTTTCTGAATAGCTCAGACATCTATGCATGCTCTAGACAGCTGACCTCGCCATAAAAGTCGAAAACGCACAATTGTTTTTTTTCAGCTTATGTAAAAGGAAAAAAGCTACACTGCTAGAGAAGCTTTTGCAAGTTGGATATATCCAAAGGAAGCATCTTCAGCAGATAAGTTTCAAAATTCTGGCAATTTATAGAGCACAGAAAAAGATAAAGAACTTGGGTTCGTAAAATTCACGACTGGATTGAAGATTCAAGTTTGAGCTTCAATAGATACAACAAATAGCCAGCTCAAGACCCAGAGATCTACCCATCAAAAGCCAGAGAATTTTACTGTAGTTCCTCGTAAACCAGGAGTTATGACCAAGAGCATGGATCACGAAAATCCAAACTGAAACTGAGCAGGAGAACAAATGGGCGACCAGAAATAAAGAAATTGGCTTAATAGAAATAGGAAAAACGAATCAGGAAAGAGAGCGGAAGCAAGACCTTGCGATAAGTGGTGCCGTCTTCCTCAACGACCCAACCGGCCTCGGCGCAGAGGGCCTTGAGGACCTCGTTGTTGTCGCAGTGTTTGGGGAGCTTGTAGTTCCCCTGAGCTCTGAGTCCGGCGTAGATCTTAGAGGCTATGGCTCTCCTCCTCCTCTCCCTCTGCTTGTTGTTCTCCCTCTCCTTCAACGTCGGCAGCCTCCCTGATCCTCCTCCTCTCCCTCCTCCCGCCATCAATGATAGCTTTCTTGGAACTCCTCCTCCCTCTCTTTCTCTCTTCGTTTCTCCTACGGTTATCTCAGTTCTGCCTTCCCCTCTCCCAAGACCTTTACTCGGCAAAATTAAATGAGAAGCTTCGTCACGGGACTTCATTGAGAGAGTGCCGGTGGATGAAGAATCCATGCAATAGGCTGAACGGATACCAGATATATAAATAAGTAAAATTATCAAATTATTTATTAATTAATAGATGTTAAATATATATTTATAATTTTTACCCATCTGTCAAACAATATTTACTTTGTGAATAATGAAGTGGTACTTTCCACCCGTACAACCATTTCCCTACTCTCTGATCGTCAATTCTCCCAATTTTTTCTCCGAGGAAAAAAAAGAGTTTGGTATCCGATGATTGAGACAGCTGCTTCAATTACTAATAATTTAATTTAATGAACAAATTGTAATCAAAATCCTAAGAATTTATTTATTTTATAAGTCATTTATAAAAATTTAAAATTACATAATTTAGTTATAAACATTAAGTTATCTCTGTTAACTAACATTAAATATGTGTAAACTACTGTTAATTAATGCCTATGTGTTGTATTAGTTAGCACTTTGATGACACTAAATATGACACTCAGTAAAATTTTGTTATATTATTGTGTTGCATCAACAACTTAGCTATACGTAAACATGTTATATCGACAAAAATTTGTCATGTCGGTAACTTGGTTATGTGCAAGCATGCCATGATAACAAAAAACTACCACATCCCTGCTTTAGCGATATTTGATATAGAGGATTTAACAATATAATAATTATAAACTTTTAAAAATGGAATATGATACTTTCACATTTTTAGAATTAATTTATAAAATAAGGTAATTTAAGATTTCCCCAATCATGTAAAAAAATTAATCATCATGACAGTAATTATTTTAATTTAAAATTAATTTATAATTAGATATTACTTTCACCGACGATTAATCCGCATGTACGCGGGCTAGCTCTGACCCTCGACGTGATGTTCGGTACATTACCGGGACCCATTCCACTTAATAAACGGCAGGTAGCTTTCTCTTTCACGAGACCCCAGCCGGCGGTTCAACACGTGCAAAATGCCGCTTTTTTTTTTTTTCAAATCACACGTTAAGCCTCTAGTTCGCTCTGTCGGCTTCTAAGTCGTGAATTGCACGCTCAGTAAATTTATCCTTTTTTAAATTTATTTTTAAAAATTTTTGGAGTGAAGTGATATATTCAAAAGAAGTTAATGGATTAATTCAATTTATTAGAGTTTTTCATACTTATTTCCTAGGAAAGAAAAAATATAATGAACCATTCCGCTTAATTTGTACTCATATATCTTTAGTAGTTCTAATTAATTGATTAATGACCATGCATGAAGTTGTATTATGCACCGGACATATTACTAATGGTGCTTATTAGATATGTCACTTGGAAAATGAAATAAGTGACTAAATATAATTAATTTTTAAATATGAACTTATTGGTTAAAATTGTAATATCCAACTTAAGCATAAGATGGGTAAAAAAAAGGAAATTAGTTAAAAAAATATTTAAAATATGAAAAAAATATTTTTGGTGGTAATTATAATTTTAATAATAATTTATAAACTTAAATTTTCATTTTCATTTTCTATTAATTAAATTAGAGAAAAAGTTTGAAGAGATAAAGTCAGACGTACTATCTCCCTTCCTCTCTTAAATAATATGGAAGATGCTGTGAGAGGGACAGGATGGGCTCTTACGAGTCGAGAGGGCATCATCTGGTACGTTGATTCAGAGGGCGTACAGAGAGTCGCATGGATCGGCATGCAGTTGATTTCCGCTGTCTCGGAATGAAAAAAAAAACTGCAATTAAGCACTGAATATGCCCATCGATTGAGGGCACTTAGTGCAGCCAATTTTGGCCAAACACGTGAGCGGCTCCACAGTCAAAGTCCTCTGTTTGACTGAGCCATCAGCATCCCAAGTCAAATCATCCTAGCAACTAAATTAGAAATAATTTCAGTGATAAATTATTATCTCTCTCTCTCTCTCTCTCTCTCTTATCGTTGGGAGTCCGTGCATTCAGCAGAGCACTGGCGTCGTGGCTCATCTTCAGGCAGGGAATATCTCGGCCGATTAACGTGTCCTGACAATTATAATCTTAAACAATAATTAATTAATTATGCGGTCAATTAACGTCAGCTGGTGTCTTTCTCAGTACTAAGCCATGACTCATGGAAAATTTGAGTGAACTTGCCAATTTATTTTTTAAATTCAATGTGGTTAAAATTTTATTTTTTCATCATAATAATTCAGATATTTAATTATTTATTATTATTTTTATTCATATCTAAAATAACAGTTATTTTTTCTTACATGAAATTTGATAACTTCATTTTAATATGCTCTATAGGTTTAACCACTTTGAAGTAGTCCAACTTATGGTAAACTTTCACTACATTAAATTAGTTTTGTTAGCTCAATGAAACTGTATTATTAAATTTTAGAAGATTTCAGTAAATCTTATATTAGTATGTTTGATATTATTCCTAGTTAATCTTAAACTTATACTGAAATTTTAAATATGGTAAATTCAATAAATATATATAGTTATATGTCGAATAATAGTTTATCAAGTTGGAAATCAACGGTTTAATCAATTATAAATTAAATAATAAAATTATGACCAGTAAAAAAATCAACCACGAAGACTAACTTCTCTCTTTATATATTTGATACGAGTGTCTATTTTGGTATTATGTGGTCAAAATCAGAATTAAGATTAATTCTCCCGGATTCTTTTAACTTATTATTCAAATTTATTTTAATTTTATTAAGATATATTGAGATCTCAGACATTGTCTGAGTATTTATATTTTGCGTAATATAGCCAAAGGACGCAAGTGGCTACCTCGAAACTCTTGTAATTGTCAGAGAACAAACCTAATATGGACACATCTATGCATCGCGCATACAGCTGACCCCTTAAAGAGTCCCCTCTTATTCAAAAGCACGTGTTAAATATCTGTTGCGACTCACACCAAGAATGAAATCGCATATTTATGGAAAAATGGATTTCGTCTACTCACGTCTCTTTCGATATCATATTAGAAAATTTTTAATTTAATTTTCATCAAATCCATTCCTTACCGCACACCCATTTAGCTCTCTATCCCTCTCTCTCTCTCTCTCTCTATTCTTTTGGATTTTTTTCTAAGTCCATATTTCTAATTTGCAATGGAGAAATTGGATACTTACGTTGATAGATGACAATTTTGTATGGTCCAAGCTCCAAGGGGTTGCAAGTCCATTATTTCGGGACGTCCACGCAAATAGGACTGGCTTACGAAAATCTACCAAAAAAAAGAAAAGAAAAGAAGAAGAATAGATAGTAATTTAGAATTTGTAGATATAATTCGATATTCTTAAAGTTATCAAAATATTTAGTATACCTAAGTAATACACAACAATTTTTATTAAATCTGTGATGCTACAATGTTTAACATGGTATGAAAAGGGAGGGAGTGGGGGTGGTGGTGGGCGCCGTGGGAGGTGTAAGAACTCGTTCAACCCTGACATGCCACAACTTATGACCGAAGTTGTGCATCACCATTTTACTGGTTTAGGTCATTGGGTGGTCAAGGACTCGAGGTCCAATCACATATGAGCTCATTTTAGTATTCAAGGTTGATGGGTTCTTCGGGTTACCCACCGGGTCATATACTTTGGGTGGCTGGAGCTTGGGCACGAAAGGGCCTGCGAGAGATGGCCTGCCTGGTGGTTCCTAGACACCTGCAAAAAGCCAAGGTCAGGATGTGGAGAGCAGGCATGTAAGAGAGGGAAGAAGAAGACTCATCTCAATCTTAAAAGGAAATCTATATAAAGAATGTCTGATATGAATATGATACGATTAGATAAGAGTTCAGACGATTTGTCCCTCGCATGCAATCTTGAGAGCAAGATGGTCAGGAGGCCATGACCGACTCCTGAGGGTTCTCAGTGGGGCCGCCGATCTGGTAGTTTCCCATGGAATGGCCGAGTTACTTCCATGGGTCCTGGGGGTGCTAATTGCCTGAGCAGATCGACTCACGAGCTGGGGTCGGCCAGCAAAGTTGTCTTGGTAGTCAAGTCAGGTATGAACCCAAGGTGACGAGTCCATATCAAAGATTGATATCATAGTGCCTACCCAACAATTTCTCTTAAGACTCTCTTAAGACAGTTTCGCCTGCTACATGATTTAATAATGACAACACAATATTTAAATGGCATGTTGAACGAAGTTCCGAATAACTCACATGTAAAACGTGCAATCATCTGCATTGTCATCCGAGTACCAACATGGCAACAACGTTGGGGAACACATCGTCGTGCGCGATACGCAGAAAAGATCAAGATACTACTTAGAATTATCAGGCCTTAAAAGTAATTTCACGAAGGGGGAAGAAAGAAACTGTCGGACCAGTGCCTTTCTTATTATACATTGGGCTTTGCAAAATGGGCTTTGGCCACTGCCATCGACATGATCGTGGACAAATATTTTATGGATTATCTTCTAATTGAAATTCTTCATTTTTTTTATTCACTACTCTTTTTTTTTTTAAGGACGACGAGCGTCTTCCGTGACCGCGAAAATCACAGTTCTTATTGGATCTAGTCTAATATCGCAACCCTGTTCTATGTCCTTTAACATCTTATCTTGATGGGAGGAAGCTGCAGCTGGCTGGAACGGAACAGGCTATCTGAGGCCATTCCGATCTCTAGAAGAGCCGAAGATGGCTGACTATAGCTGCTGTCAAGTGGCGCGCACGAGCCTTGATCTTCATGGCCAGGGTCGATCCGCACATAACCCGACCTTCTCCGACCCATGTGGTACTAACGGGTCAGTACTAAATGCCGGTGGTACGAATTAAATGTCCTTTTTTTTTTCTCACCATTTGGTTAATTGTTTCCCGTGCGATCTTAATCATTTGACGAGAAATGGGAAATGTTGCACACCCTTGTGTGATAAAAAAGACAAAAAAAAACAAACAAACTCACATTTCTAAATACAGAAGAGGAGGGACGTACTATTTACCGATTCTGACTAAGTGTCCTTTGATGTCAACTATATGATAATGTTTTCCATGCAATTTGAGTTATTCGGTAGAAGGAGTGGAGATTCACATGTTGGATGGAATTATATGAATTTGAATTAGCGGGGGATAAATTTGTATAATTTATTAAAGTATGGTTGATTTTATATATTAAATATATATTAAATATGTTAATAATCATTTTTTATTATAAATTAATGTAATATTATTATTTAACTTATTTATATACGTGTCTTAAAATTTATAAAATTTTAGTTTAACTCGTATTAATAAAGAATTTATATATGCTTTATTATTTAGTTGGCTGATGTAATCTAAGTTTAAATCGATTATATTATATTAACTTTTGATATTAGGGAAAAAACATTCAGGATTTACATTTTCAACTTTAGACACTTGGACACACCTCTAAGAGCTTAGAGCCGCCCCCAAAATTGATTGTCCCACATTTATCCGATGGGCTCTCCCCACGTGGCAACTTTCTATACGCGAAAATCTTTTTTGGTATTTTTCAATGGCGCACTAGAAATGTCACTAGTATGTATAGTTGAGAGCCGGGACGTCTTGGATCGAAGCATATCCCTTCATGATCACATAGTGACTAAGTGGTCAGTCAATATGACTGAATTGCTTGTGTAATCCGACTTGTTGCTTGGGTTGGTGAATTCATGAGGATTACAATGGAGTCGAATGCAAAACGTAAAGTCATTGCACCTTTAGTCATCAGCTCAAAATCCTCCTTTTCGGACCGAAATTCAGAATACACTGAATCTGATCAATTCATCATCGAGAGAGAGCAAAAATTATGCAGGGAAAGGCATTTTGGGGCGAGAAGATTCCGACGTTGGAGTAGCCACCCAAATCCAAAATCCTCTTCCTCCCTTTTCTTCTTCTTCTTCTTCTTCTTCTTCTTCTTCTTCTCGGTCCACGTCATTGCTCACTCTCCTGTCCTCTCTCCCTCTCCCACACTCGCGAAATTCAATGGATTAGAAATGGACCATTAATATTATGTCTGCAATCTTCCCCCTTTGGTAACCTTCTCGTCCTTGGGCGGCAGCAGCAGCTCATTGGGAAGAAATTAATAGTCCCAGATAGTTTTGTCATCTGTGAGTGCTTGACTCCGGACTCGCTCTCTCAGCTCTCCTCCGACACTCAATTGAAGTTAAGATCGGTTTTTCAGGATCTTAAGCATGAACTCGCTCCATTTGAGCACATGGGTCCCTGCCATCAGGTCTCGTCCCAGATCTTTCCCCTTCAAGAAGCCTTCTTTCCCTTTCGCAGCTCCGTGGAAGCTAGGAAATCGGCCGCCCAGGTTCGGACTCTCGGTCTCTGCGATCCTGACCAAGGAGGATACCGTTCAGGAGGATAACTTCCCGAGGCCGGCTTTTGATTTCAAGGCGTACATGCTGGGGAAGGCGGCTGCCGTGAACGAGGCCCTGGATGCGGCCGTCTCCCTGCGGGCTCCAATCAAGATCCACGATGCGATGCGGTACTCCTTGCTTGCTGGCGGGAAGCGGGTCCGCCCCATCCTCTGCATTGCTGCATGTGAGCTCGTTGGTGGGGCCCAGCCCATGGCCGTGCCATCCGCCTGCGCCGTCGAGATGATCCACACCATGTCCCTCATCCATGACGATCTTCCTTGCATGGACAACGATGATCTCCGCCGCGGGAAGCCCACGAACCACAAGGTATAGTGAATTTCCTGCTCTTCAGCTGTTCGATATAATCCCTCAGAGAATCCCGAGCACGTTTCCATTTGGCGAGATAAAGTAGGCTGCGCGAGGAACGAGTTTGAGGACCTTGTCATCGTTGAGACTTGCTGTGACCGAGGTCGTTACAATGAAAAGAAGTGCACTTTTGCGTAGTATGCTCAAATTGCGATCGTTATGCTAGACAAGGTTCTCGGTGAACCAATTATTCTGTAAAAAGAGAACATAACGAACGAGGCTGAAATATTTCTTGTAGGACCCAGCTGCTATGGTGGATTGATTTATATATGTATTCGATTACTCTGTTTCTCTCTCATTGAGTTTGTGAGATAACACATAACTGGATGTCTTTGAGCGAAGCTCATTGCCTCCTTTTACAAGTACAGGTCTTTGGGGAAGACGTTGCTATTTTGGCAGGTGATGCCCTCCTAGCATTTGCTTTTGAGCACATAGCCGTAGAAACTAAAGGGGCCACCCCTGCACGGATCGTCCAAGCTATTGGGGAGCTTGCAAGGTGTATCGGAGCAGAGGGCCTTGTGGCAGGTCAAGTGGTGGATATAAGTTCCGAAGGTGTGTCTGATGTGGGCCTGAAGGACCTTGAGTTCATCCACCTCCACAAGACCGCAGCCCTTCTCGAGGCTTCAGTCGTCCTCGGAGCAATCATGGGGGGTGGATCAAATGAAGAGGTTGAGAAGTTGAGGATCTTTGCTAGGAGCATCGGGTTGCTGTTCCAGGTAGTGGATGATATCTTGGACGTGACAAAGTCATCCGAGGAATTGGGGAAAACTGCTGGGAAGGACCTGGTAGCCGACAAGGTCACATACCCGAAATTGTTAGGGATTGATAAGTCGAGGGAGTTTGCTGGTGAGTTGTTGCACAAGGCTCAGAGCCAATTGGTCGGGTTCGATCCTGAGAAGGCAGCTCCACTGGCCGCTCTTGCGAATTACATTGCCGGCAGGCAGAATTGACTGCCTTGTACTGATAGATTTGTTGTGTTGTCCAGGAGAAAGCTACAATTGATAGTTGAAGAAGAGACTTGGATAAGAAGAAAAGTTGTACCTGGACAATGGTTGGTTGGGCGGCTTCAGTTTTCGTATTCACTGTTAGCTCTATCATTGATCTCACTGGAGCAACAGTGGCACTAGCTACACTGTTTTTGTGCACGTTTATCAGTGATTAGCTTCAGCTCCATTGTCGATTGATGATTTCAGGACTTTGTTCTTGGAAGAACTTTGCATTTTCCGGTAATGTTATCATATGGGTAGTAGAAGGGGGAAGGTGATGCAGGCAATAAAGTCGTGTCACAACTGTTCAGTTATATATGTGTGTGTGTGCCGATTTTGCATCCGGACTGAACTATGATCCATGTGTTTTGATGGGTTAAGACTTGAAGACTGGAGACGAACAGGGACAGCTTTGTCATGCAAAATGTTCTACACATGATTCACGTGCGTCATGGACACCCTTGTATAATGCACCCAACATGATATAATATAACCTTCACTCTATTATCTCCATTATGATAATGTCGCTAATCGATACAATCTCATAATTCAATGGTATGGAATCTAAAATAGACCGTAGAGCCTCTGAATAGTGCAGGTAAGAAGAGCACTATACGAAGGCAAAAGTTCAAGGAGGGAAAAAAAATTCAAGGACGCAGTTGCCGGGGATCGAACTCGGGTCGCAGGCGACAACACTCACCACTATACTACAACGGCCTGTCTGGGTTGCACGGAAATTTCGTATCATAGTTGTCCTATCTCATTGCTTGCAGACGCTTCCAGACAAGTTATCACTGGAAGAGGAAACCGTTTGTGTCTTCTTGTTCGGCTCTTGAAGCTGTTTCAATAGCGAAGATCAGATTTTTAAGCTGCCAGACATGAAGTCACTGAACTTGAGAAACCTACTTTCCCCCTTCAGGAAGCCTCCTTTTCCTCCTGGAGCTCCCACCAAGCTTCGTCCGCCGGCCGGGTTGGGATCTGTCTCGGGGATCTCGACCAAGGAGAGGACGGCTCAGGAAGACGAAGGCCCGAGGCCCGCCTTCGACTTCAAGGCGTACTTGGCGGGGAAGCTCGCATCGGTGAACGAGGCCCTGGATGCCGCGGTCCCCCTGCGGACTTCGCTGAAGATCCACGAGGCAATGCGGTACTCCCTGTTTGCGGGGGGGAAGCGGGTCTGCCCCATCTTCTGCATTGCAGCCTGCGAGCTCGTTGGCGGGGCTCAGCCTGTGGCCATGCCCGCAGCATGCGCCCTCGAGATGATCCACACTATGTCCCTCATCCATGACGACCTCCCCTGTATGGACAACGGTGACCTGCGCCGTGGCAAGCCAACCAACCACAAGGTATAGTGGTCTTGCCGCTCTGCAGGTGTTTGATGGAATTCCTTGGAGAACTCCTAGCCTACTTCCATTTTGATAGATAAATGCTAACCTTCTCCTGTTTCAGGTCTATGGTGAGGCCATTGCAGTTTTGGCCGGTGATGCACTTTTAGCATTGGCCTTTGAGCACATCGCAGTTGAAACAAAAGGTGTTACCCCAGCACGAATTGTCGGAGCAATCGGACAACTCGCGAGATTGATCGGAGCGGAGGGCGTCGTGGCAGGCCAAGTGGCAGATATAAGCTCTGAGGGGATGTCTGATATCCGCCTGGAGGAGCTCGAGTTTATCCACCTACATAAGACGGCATGCCTTCTGGAGGGCTCGGTTGTGCTTGGGGCGATCATGGGAGGCGGTTCCAATGAGGAGGTTGAGAAATTGAGGAGCTTTGCCAGGAGCACTGGTTTGCTGTTCCAGGTGGTCGACGATATCTTGGACGTGACAAAGTCATCCCAGGAGCTGGGAAAAACTTCAGGGAAGGACTTAATGGCTGACAAGGTCACGTACCCAAAATTGTTGGGGATCGAGAAATCGAGAGAGTTTGCCAAGGAGTTGAATCAGAATGCCCAGAGGCAGTTGGCAGGGTTTGATCCTGACAAGGCGGCTCCACTGGTTGCTTTAGCCAATTACATTGCCAATAGGCAGAGCTGACTGTTTGTCGGGTTGTTTCCGATATATCTGCTGCAGATGATGAATGAATGATTCGCAGGAAAGATGCAGTTTGCACCTGCAGATGGTGGATCCGATCACTTTAATGTTTTCTGCGCTTTATAGGGTCGCCATTTATTTTGCTGGACCCAAGCAATGGAGCAGATCACATTGTTTGCTGTCTAATTACCGGTAATTAGCCAAAGCTCCTTCATCACCGCAGAAAGATTGTGTTTAATATCTGAATATCACATATGTGATGAAAACCGAGTTGCACTTGTGGCAGACATTAACATTTTGGCCACAATGATGCTGATCATCGTGGGCAAAGATTGGTACAGCAGCAAAACAATCTGCACGACTGGGTTTATCCTGGATTCTGTCCTAATTTTTCTCTGCTCTACTCTATTTTTGGTGCTGCTTTTGGTGATTCTCGTCAGTCTTTTCCTGTTTGACAAGCTGCTAACTACCAAAAGAAAGTCTCTTCCCACGGCTTTAAACCTTCGGTGATTCTGAATGACTCGAGGGATTTCAACCCGAATGAGAAATACTCTTTCATTTTGGTAGTCATTATTTCTTGAGAGTTAAACGTACTCCCTATACTTTGGAAACTTCTTCAAATTAGCCCTAGCCCTTGCATGGTATCATCTCCAACTTATCCAAGAATATTTTACTCATATCCCCAGTGATCCTGAGAGTGCAATGCTGGAAGCATCATTCGAGCATTCTGTCCATCGCAAAGAGTGTTATAAGAATGTCATATCGAATGTCATTGGGTGCAATTACCTTATTTGCATAAGGTAAGCCAGATGATACGACTGAATAGATTTCATACGGGTCGCAACAACAAATCAAACTACTCAAAGTAACGTAATTGTATCGCGACCTTGAACGGATTGACTAGAGCTCGCCCACAACCTACAGGGAGCATTATGAGAGGGTACATCAAGTACAGGGAGCAAATTGATAGGACCTTGAAATATATTTTTCATACTTGTATTCTGCTATTTGTAAACCGTATTTTTTGTTACACAGTTACTGACCAACTTCGGCTGCCCACTCCATGTCGGAAAGAGGATGGTTCACAGTTGCTTCCTTGGGATACTAAGTCAAGTGCAGAAAATTCAGCGGAATTGACCGGACCAGTGGCCTGTCTATGTTCGGAGCGTGTCTTGATTCGGCTGCTCATCTTCATTTCCATTTCTCTAACCCTCAAACGCTATCTCCCTGTTCTTCGGTTTCCATCGTTGAAGCTCTACTCCTGGAAGCCTGAGCCGCCTTTCTTCTTCCCGGGAACTTTAGCTCTTGGGCTTGTGGCTTTCGGCTTTCTTATTGGATTTGGCTTTCGCTCGCTCTCTGTGGAAGACTGAAGTGAGCAACCAACGTCTGCGACCTGAAGATCAGGTACCCGGGAGTTCATTTCCCTGAAATTTGGCTTCCGCACAAATCTGTACACAGAAAAGTTTAGATGTTTAATATTGGCCATTTTGTCTGTGTCTGCTTTTGTTCTCATCGCCAATCGAGCAATCCCGCGAGTCTTCTTTACCATGCTGCTGACTTGATTCAGTCGCTTCATACAAGTTTGCTACTCCATAGGGCAGCTTGTTAAGGTTTAGTTTGGGTGGCCATTTGAATCTTTACCTTCGCGCTTGCCAATTTTTTTCTTTTTAATTCAATCTGTGTATGCATACCCAAAGTTTGTGTTTCCTTGACTATTGTAGCTCGCTTGATTCAGTTGGCTGCTTCATGGTTTCTTGATTTGTTCTTAGCAGGCACACAGGTTTCATTCTTGACTGGTGGGAGATTAATCTGTAGACATCCACAAACAAGATTTTTTTTTATGTTTTGAGCTTCATGATCATGTTGCCTATCCCTTGAATTTTGTAGCTTCATCACATTGAACATAATTGATTTATGAGTACAGCTTGATGATGTTCATTTCTGTACTTTATCCAGGTTAAGTGCTCAAACAATGGGGGGGAAATGTTGCAAGCATAAAGATTTGGGTACTGCCTCTGTGATCCCAAACCTGACCACCATCGACCTATATGAGGCCACCTGCAGGGATGATCCTCGACTGACAAAATTCAACACTGCCCTCCATGAGAGGACAAATCGGGTGATCAACATGCTCGCAGTTGATGTGGCCCGTCAATCCCTGTCCTTCGAATCGCTCGGGGAACTGACCGATAGCCAGCTTGAATTGAACCATGAAGTGGTCCGTACTATCCTTGAATATCAGCGGGATATCTGGGATGACAAGGACCTATTTGGGCTCATAGAGGATTACTTCGAAATGAGCAAACATACCTTAAATTTCTGCAATGTCCTGGACAAGTGCCTTGCACGGGCCCGAGAAAGCCAGCTCATACTGCAGTTTGCACTGAGGCATTTTGAGGAGGAGAAGGAACGTGAAGTTGGTCTTGATGGGATAAGGTTTGCTAAGACTTTAACAGAGATCGGGCAGTTTAAGATGGCTGGGAACCCATTCAATGATGAGTTCTTTATGCTTCTACAATCAGTCTCAGATCGACAGTTTCGCCTTCTTAAGAAGCTCCAGGACCGGAAGAAGAAGGTAGACAAAAAATTGAAATCCTCTGAGACATGGAGAAGGGTGTCGAATGTCGTGTTTGTGGCTGCCTTTGTCTCAGTCTTGATCTTCTCCGTTGTGGCAGTTGCAGTGACAGCTCCGCCTGTTGTGATAGCCCTTGCAGGTGTGTTGACCGTCCCCATTGGGTCAGTGGGGAAGTGGGTCAACTCTCTATGGAAAAAGTACCAGAAGGGGCTGAAAGCCCAGAGGGAATTGCTGGGCCTTATGGGCAGTTCCACTAGAGTCACAGTCGTTGACTTGGAGAATATCCATGCCCTTGTGGATAAATTTGAGAACACTATCGAGTCTCTGATGCAAAATGCTGAAATTGCCCTTGGAGGTGATGAAGTAGTGAGTCTTGCAGTGAGTGAGATTAAGGAGAACATTGAGGGGTTCATGAAGACTGTTGAGGCTCTCCGGGTGCAGAGTCACAAATGCAGTGAGGAGATCAGGATGGTGAGAAAACTTATTTTGCAGAAGCTAATTTCTAATTCCAATGGCGACTAGAGAATTATAACAGTATTACGATCTTCGGGTATAACCAACTTGCTTGATAAGTGAAGAGATTCATTGCAAGGGAAACAATTCACATGAGAAGATACTACTAAAAAAAAAAAAATTCACATGGTGAATCTATAAAGCTGCGANAGAGATTCATTGCAAGGGAAACAATTCACATGGGAAGATACTACTCAAAAAAAAAAAAATTTCACATGGTGAATCTATAAAGCTGCCAAACTATTAGGAAAGCAATACCATTTCCATGATCTACCGATAAGCTGAAGGAGGCTTACAGAAGGTGATCAGTTTCTGATATTGTTCTTCTGATTGCATGAATATGAGGCTGTTGTGGTAAATATCCTCCTGGTGTTGATGAACATACTTCTGAATTTACAAGTGTAGCTTCATATACAATTGTTGATTACCGATGTTCAGTAATGGAAATTTTTGGTTAATTGGTTTCCAAACTGTTAGACCTGCTTTCACCTCAACCCTTGGATCTTTGTATTGGCTCACATAGGACTGGCTACCAGGACTCTTCCTGCTTCCACCACTTGTTTAGGGGGCCAGTTGGGACACAACTTAAGCAATCTCTTGCAAGGAAACTGAGAAGGCATCAGACAACATATTTTTCAAGAAAACTTGGGAGAAATTGATGGCTCCTATCTAAATGGTTAATTAGACAAATGGTACATGAGGTTTCCGGGAAGGGAAAAAAAATCACAATTGGTACAAAAGGAGTTTTGTGTCCAATATGTACAAAAAGTTGTAAAATTTTCCCTACTCCTTTAACTTAGGTTCAAAGTGGATGCACCTTCACTTAAATGGTAAATGATGGGGTTAGATAGGAAAAAGATTAGAGAAAAAGTTCAGTTTGCATTTGTCTTTTGCATATGCAAAAGGCTTCACAGTTAATTTTTTTGGCAGGATTAAAGGTGATGAAAGAATAGTAGTAGGTGGAACAAAATTCTTTTTCATAGGAAAACAATTTTCGTATGAAATCCCACATCAGCATTTTGTTTTTTTGTACCAATTTAAAATGTCTCCTAAACTTTTTGTACTGTTGGATAGATTAACTTTCTGTTGCGGCGGCATTACCTTGATTTTGATGGTTTGTATTAACAGACGATACATTTATAACCTTTTCTACCAACAAAGTACAAAAAATTCTCTTTATATCAATTTATTGCTTTTCCGAAACTTCATACACCACTTACCCCTATCTAAATGCAGTTTCCTTTTCTTTCTAACGCTATAAATTCTGGGAAATCTTAGCGGTAGGAATATGGCATGGCTGTACATGCTTAATTGGCGGTTCACATGATACTGACTTCAAACCAGAAGCCCCTGTATTTGAGGCAGCAGGACTTGGCAGGTGCAATATAGGAAGCTCTCGTATCTGCAGAATCTTGGCGTAAGATCACGATTAGATATATCATTTTCAGAACTCGGACATGTCGTTGCACAATTATCATTACTGCAGGAGTCAAATTGGAACTGCCGAAGAATTGCAGTGAGTCATGCTTCTTCATGAACAAGCCACATTATTTCTCAGTTTTTCGTCTGAAGTTCCAAAATTTCTCCCAAGTCTGCAAACTGCAGCCTCCAGTAGTATGCTTGCAACAACCTGTTCCATATAAATTTTATTGATTTTGCAGAGTCTTTTTTTGACCTTCGGAATTTGGTGCCATCTGAGTAACGCATGGTGAGGGCAATGCATTCAGATGGCATTAAGTATCAGCAGACACCAAATAAACTGAACTCTCGAAGCGTCCAACCCAGGTCTCGTCTCCCATGTACACAGCTCTTGCCTAGCACGTCCAGCTCCTTTCCTTTCTCTCTGTGAGTCTTTCCTTCTCTCGCTCAACGATCGGAACTTCCAGCACTTTCTTCATTGTTGCACATGTTGATGCAGCCCCTTAAAGCAACTGACAAAGGCCAATCCGGTCACTGATCGGTGATCTACACATAAGAGATGACAAGCTGCTATTAAGATTCAAGTAGATACTGCACTTCCTCCCTTGTGTATCTCGAGATTCAGTTCCTGTGATTAGAGAAATCCATTGGTGGAAGAATTATAGTCAATCTGCTCGACTTAACCAGATTCTACGGGGTCCGGGGACATGCTTGGCAGAAACCTAAGAGCACTCTACCATCCAGAGTCATTTTCACTGCAGCAATTCAAATGTTTATCTCTTTGAAGTTTTCGTCATTCAGTTAAGCATAACTGACAGTTGAAAAACATAAACAGAGATTGACAAAGAGAACCAAACTATGATTTTTTTTTTCAGTGAAGTCGATGAAGGGAATCCTCTCTTTCGATTCTTCTTCCTATGCAGTCCTAAGAAGACGCGTCCTTTCCGCCATAGCCAATCGAACCCATGTCCATGTCCATCGTCAATCTCTCCATTCCCTTCGCTCACCCAAATGGAAACCTCCGACGACCAAACAGCACTTCAGGAGCAAGCCAAACCACAAGCAGGACACTACGGTGGAATCGCCACAAACGTACATGAGAGACTGGGTCTCCAGAATCTACCGAATCCTCAAGTACTCGACCTGGGATTCCGCCCGGGACCAGCTATCCTACCTGCCCATCAAATGGGACTCCTTTACCGTCGCTCAGGTCCTCAAGACCCATCCCCCGATGCAAAAATCCTGGCTTTTCTTCAACTGGGTGTCCCAAGTCAAGGGTTTCAAACACGATCAGTTCACCTTCACCACGATGCTCGACATATTCGGCGAGGCGGGTCGGATCTCCTCGATGCAGCATGTCTTCCAGCTCATGATGGAGAAGGGCGTGAATGTGGATTCCGTGACTTACACCTGCCTTATGCAGTGGGTCTCAAAGTGGGAGGGCGTCGATGGAGCAGTTCGACTTTGGGAGGAGATGAAGGATGTGGGGTGTCATCCGACCATCGTATCGTACACTGCCTACTTGAAGATACTGTTTGATCATGGGCGTGCAGAGGAGGCCAGTGCGGTTTATAGGGAGATGATCGAGTCTGGTCATACCCCAAGTTGTCATACCTACACTGTCCTGATGGAGTATCTTATGGACTGTGGTGAGATGCAGCTGTGGTTTTTCATTCTCACAGTGTGTCTTCATTGTGTTCGATATATTGCTTGAGAAGATTTTTTTAACCTGGATCCTGTCCACTGGAAAATTCTGTACTAGACCCAATAGAGGAGTGATTGACCGGCTCACGAGTCTAATGAGCCCTGTTACCTACTCATCATTATCTAGGACCTACATTATTTATAAAAGAAAACATTTAGTGGAAAATGAAAGATCTATCTGATCAAATTGTGTGAAAGAAAAACCTTGTTTTGATAATTTATTCAAGCACATGACCAAAGACAAATTGTTTCGATGTCAACTTTTCTTGACGTTTGCTATAATTCATGTTGCAAATCCTGCAAATGCTTTCCCCTGGCTCATTTGATCTTCTGCCATAGTCCTTGAATAGTGCGTGTTCAAATGCATATGCTTCTGTAGTAGTTGTAGCTGTGCAGTAAGATGTCATGCCATAATTCTTACTGCAGATACTCCCAACGTTTCTTTTGTTCCAAATAGTGAGAACCACCATATACCACCAATAATCTTTGCTCTGCAAGCTTGGAACTGTGTGCCGCAAGCTGAACACTTTCACGCTATGATCTGAATCTGTTATCAAGTTTTACTAGTATGATTGACATAGTTTTCCTTTTCATGAATGATTCCAGGAAAATATGAAGAATCCCTTGACATTTTCACAAAAATGCAAGATGTTGGCATTCTACCCGATAAAGCTACCTGCAATATTTTGGTTGATAAGTGCTGCAAAGCACAGGAGACACAAATGATGTTAAACATTCTTCAATTCATGAAAGAAAATAGACTTGTCCTTCGCCACCCAGTTTTCCTCAAAGCCTTGGAAACTCTTCGAAACAGGGGTCAGAGTGATGATCTTCTGAGGCAAGTGAACCCTCACTTTTCAGAAAAATCCATTAATGATCAAGAGGATTCTGATGTTTCCTGCACGACCGAGGGGGCGTTGCTGTTGATCTTATTGCAGAAGCAAAGTCTTATAGCGGTGGACCATCTTCTCATCACAATTGTGGACAAAAACATACAACTCAGCCCAACCATTGTTTCCATTACCATCCAGGTGAATTTCGCTCAAGGCAGGCTTGAGGGTGCCTTACTGGCCTTTGAGTATGGGAAAAAGCTGGGCTTGATCCTGGACAAAAGTGCGTATCTTTCCCTAATAGGCTGTTTGATTAGAAGGGATGAATTTGAAAAGGCAGTTGATGTTTTCAAAGAAATGATTCAGGTCGGAGGACATTCTCTAGGTCCTTATCTTCCTGCCGCCTTAATATATAGACTAGGGAGAGCTAGGAGACCAAGCGCAGCTGCAAAGATTTTCAGTTTACTTCCCGAAAACGCTAAAGATGCAGCCACTTATAGTTCTCTCATGTCAGTTTATTTCTCTGCCGGCGCTCCTGAGAAGGCAATGAAAGTTTACCAAGAGATGACGGAAAAGGGGATCAGTCCTTCTTCAGGGACCTATGATTTGCTGCTGGATGGTCTAGAGAAGAGTGGAAGAGTCTCGGAAGCAGGAGCATATAAGAAGGAAAAGAAGAGGTGGATGTTTGAGAATGGTTCAGATAGAGCCGTCTCATTGGAGGAAAGGATATGTGACCTTCTGTTTGCCCGGGATCCTGCCTTCTTGCAATAGGCTGCCTGATGACCATCTTCAAGACTTTACGACCGTTTATTTATCACTGATGTTACAGCGACTGGAAGGAAAAGAGCACGATTTCAATGAACTAAGCGCCGGAAAAATGGACAGATCCCAATTGTGATATTTCAAATCATCGAAGGAAGAAGTTAGCAATTTCAGAGAGGGACCGTGCTACTGTCCTTCGTTGCTCGAATTTCTGGTGCAGTTCTTAATTTGTTGAAGAAAAGATATGGCAGATGGATGATATAAAACGTACTGTCTGCTTGGAAGCTACCTCTACGAGCAATTATGTGACTACCCTTTTCAGATAGCCTGATTGGTGAGTGTTAAATTGTTTGCGTCAATGAAGCAAATCACGGGAGAATGTTTTCTCCGATTACACGATCGCAGCTAGGAACGGAGCAAGAGTGTTGGTGTTGGCCTTTTTTGGTTTACTTGTCACCGCTACACCGAATTTAATGCTTCCCCAACGATGACAAATGTTCCTAGAAATTAATTTACTGTGGCGACACTGGCATGGAAGTAGTGGCAGACTATTTCATTTGTTCTCATTCAACATCTGTATAAATTTTTACTTGCTGTTTAACCGATGTTACATCAAGAAGAATCCTTCTTCGCATTTCGAAAACTTGCAATGTCGTGCCGGGTTCCAGTTTGAGTCATGCTAGTGGACGTGACGTGGGCTGCAGTTCCACGATCGACAGCTTCAGATATCGGAAAACATAGTGGTCCTCTTCTGTGAAAATCGCCATCAAAGACCCGACGTCTAAACAGTGACAGCCTTAATGGCTGTCTTCCAGATATTTTCCTTAACATTCGAGCTTTTAAATTCACTTCAAAGTAACAATCAACTCTCACCTGTGAGTTACTCACTTGACCCAAGAACAAGTACTCATCTTCTCCATATTTAATCCTCCTGTAACTTACAGCAATCTTCCAAGAAGGGAATGAAAATACTCCAATCATCACTGCAAGTTGAAACATGTTTTAATCAATAAATACAGACATGAGTTAGGTCAAAAATTATAAGGCTGACAATTGTTTTTTAAATTGGATCAAACAAAAAAATTGACTAAATATCAATAGTTTATGAGTTAGGTCAAAAATTTAATGATCAAATAGTATATAATAATAATAATAATAATAAATTAATTTAATATTAATTTATAATAAAAATTTTAATGTATATATTATATTAATAATAATATTATTATTATAAAATATAAATATAAAAAACAAAATAATTACATTATCATCTATTTTTATTTTTTAATTTTAAATCCGTCGATTTTTTTTATTGATTCAATTAAGTTTATCGGTCTGACTGGAAATCAATCAATTCAATCATATCTGACCGTATTTAAAATGTAATTGAATTAATTATAGAAATCGAACTAGATAAATGATCGGTTCATAATTGAATCGAACGGCACAATCTAACTTTTAAAACTATGCGAATCCCACGTCTATTAGATTATGTCACACTGGGAGCATATTTACACATGGCTAGACCCGACTAATTACGGGACCAGGAATACCCCCAACTTGAAGGGACTACATTAGGCAGCAAAAGGAACAGAAAACAAAACCCTACGGCAAGGCATTTCCGGGTCAAACTGCATCCGATGTACTTGACCAAGAAACACAAAACAGTGGAATGTTCTATTACAATGGGCTAAGATTCTCTCAGATGGAACATTTTATAATGGAAAGATTCGAAATAAAAGGAAAAAATAGAAGAAAATGAGTGTCATATATAATTATAGTATTAGAATGAGAATCCTTTGCCTTGAGAAATTCGCAGTAACTCGAGAGGGTCTCAGAATGGCTCACAAAGGCAATCATCGAGCCCCTGAAGCATTGCTGAGATGGAAGCAAAAATTTATCGGACATTCATGAGCACCCCTCCAAACTGTTATCTTTCAGTATCCTCCTTCCTTTCTACGAACTTTCCAGATGAATCGAGCTGGTTACAAGAACCAACCTAAATTCGTCGATCGTGGGTCAGCCTAATTTCGCTAAGACAACTTGTATATACGATGTTGCTCCAGATTCAGTACTGCATAACTGCCGGTCGGGACTCGGGACATGACTTGGGCGGAACACACGGGAGCACAGTCGAACCAATTTCCGGCTTTAAGCCGATTCTCAATTGATAAGATACAGGGGACCGGTCCAAGTCTCCTGCGGATATAGAACAGACAAATCAATGTCAACTTTGATCAGCCCCACAGTGGCAGACCCAGCGATTCCAAGTCTTCTTTTCCGACAGACCTTCCACACCTCCTTGACAGTTCTTTCTACTGTTTCCCGATGTTCATTTGATGTCTTGTAGTTTGTCCACAACAGATGATTGACTTGGACCATTGTCCACAATCATGGGATTGCAACGGGGAAGATGAAACTGAAACCCTAACAGTGAAGACGGAAGGGAGAGCAACAGCATCTGTATCGTGTATGCATCAGATGTACAATTGAAAAGAGAGTTTTTTTCAAATAAGCTAGAACTAAATTGATCCGTTTAACCTACTCAGCTCGAGAACCCATGGAAGATCTTCCAAGCTCTTCTTTCACATCCAATTATTTCACTCTGTATGTATTATTCATATGTACCCTCTCTTGCCCATTTACACAAAACTTCCCTGAAGATCTTCTTGTGCTCTGAGACGGAACTCACCATTAAAGCCCCCTTTCCTTCACCGTTGCTTTCTTCTCCTCGACCTCTCCATTCTCAGAGGTAGAAGAACAAGACTAAGACGACTTCACGTGCTTCTTCAAGTAGAACTTCAAGAAGAGGAGGAGGATTACGCCATTGAGAACAGAGTTGAAGACCCAGGCCCGGATGCCGTTGCAGCCTCCCTTGATGAGCTGAAGGATGAGGAGGCCCACATGGCATGCCAGGTGGCAGCCGAGGAGTACGATCTGGCAGCTCAAGACAAACGGGAAGCATGCGTTCGGGAGCCCGATCGCAGTCCAGAACCTGTAGCCGTATATCACCGAGTGGACTGACGTTGTGCATAGTATCGCCAGCACCTGGAATCAAAATAAGCTCACAAATTCGGATGGAAAGCAGAGTTTCTTCGGTGCGAAGAAGTTGAGAAACTATGATGAAATTGTCAGCGAATTCGAATTAAAATCGGGAAAGTGATTGTGGATGGTTGAGACTGACCTGGAATGATTGGGAGAACTCGAGCCAGAGGAAGGACATGAAAGTGAGGATGGAGTTATTGAAGAGCTGGTCGAGGGAGAGTTTCCGGCGGCGGAGGATGGTGAAGAAAGTCCGAACCATGTGGAAGAACCGGGAGAGGTAGAAAACGTAGGACCAGAAGAACACGCGGCCGGAGGGCCGGGTCCCGAGGGGGAAGCAGAGGAGCCACTGGAAAGGCGTGGTTGCCAGCCTCGACCACCGCCACAGCCACCGCGTGTCGCGGATCTCGGCCGCGGAGGAGAGGAAGATCCCGGCGAACGTTGTGGCAGAGAGCAGGGCCATCAGGAGGCTGTGGACGGCGGGCAGGGGCCCAAGCGGGACTCGGCGATCACGGCTGCGGAGGACGAGCAGGAGGAACGAGTGGAGGAGGACGGAGAGGGCGAGGTATGCGGCAATGGAGGTAAAAAGGAAGGACCACGTCGAGCCCCATGACTGGGTGTGGCTCCACCGGAAGCTGACGACCGACGGGTGCTCCGACAGGTAGTACGTCAAGCTCTGCATCGGTATCATCGGTCAGGCGCTTCAGATCGTAGCATTCATCGATTAAGGTTACAGGGTCATCATCTTCTTCTTCTTGGATTGTTCAAAAATGGAGTCATTAGGGAGTGAAAGTTCGTGTTAGAGAGAGGTGGGGAGCAAGGCGCGGGTTGGAATGGAACAGGAGAGGAGCGGGGAAGGTTTAACTTATACTGCGGAGGGGGCGCGTGAAAAGACTGGCGGACATTGAGTTCTGGGGAAATTGCTGTGGGTGACGTGGCGCCTCCGTATTGGTGGAACGTGCTAGGGTTCTTTTGGGGGCCACTGTCGGTCTCCTCCTGCACGTGCGAAATTATAACTTTGCAATTCACGAGGGTGCAAAGGTAGAACTTTGAAATAGAAAACTTATACTAATTAATTTGAATGGCAAAATTATGACCCGGTATGTTGTTTTTTAATTAATTTTAATTGAATTATTATTTATTTTAATAGTGAATGAATAATAGATATTCAATATTAATCCAGACGAAGGTGCAAAGATTCCCAAAATAACGAAGAGTAAAATATTATGTATATATATATATATATATACACACATGTATATAGATCTATCTGACTGGCAAAGTGGATTATCACTGCATCAACAAGACCACCGTACTTCGTACAAGAAAGTCAGTACAGTATTTTTTTTAATTGATAATATTTGTACCGTAATAATTAATTAATTTATTAAATAATATATTAACTTTATATACTACTTTTTAAAAAAATTAAATTATAAAATCAACTTATTATATATATAATATCAGTTTGCAGAAGGCTTCGGAGGCTGCGTTGGCTTTACGGGAAACGTCAAACGTGTCACGGTTGCAGGAGAGGCTCGGGATTTCCGGCTCAAGTTCCAGCAAATGGAAAATTAAAAGGTACAAGTAACATACGTTACGTAGTACATATGGTCTCCCGAGGAGAATTCGACGGGATTCGTTGGAGCCAAGCTCAGACAAGGCGAAGGATTACGGGTTGACGGAATGCAAATTTGTAATATATATATATATATATATATATGATGGGAAGAAAAATAAAAAATTCAATTTATTTCAATATTTTATTATAGAATAAATTATATTTTTTTCTAAATATATTTAGAATATACGATCCGCTATATTCCTTTATATTTATATTACATTTAGATATTATTTTGATATATTATATAGATACATTTAGAATATTGATAATTATAATAAAAATAGTAAGAGTTATAATATTTTATAACTTATTTATAAAAAAATTAAAAGCATTTAATTTAATTCTAAAAATTCACCACTGTTATAATATTAACCCATCTTCCTTAAGTCAAATATCGTTAATCTTCGTAACAGAGTGTTAATACGACAATTATCTATTAACATGTCACCCTTGAGGGTAATTAAGTTGCTGACATAGCAAAGTTTTATTAATATAATATGCTTATGTGTAACTAAATTGTAGATGCGGCACACTAGCGTTATAAAATTTTTCTAGCGTGACATGCTTATGTGTCACAAAGTTAATAACATAGTGCAACACAACGATATTATTAATTAACAATTTGCACATATTTAACAATTACAGATGGAGAAGACTTAACATTTTAACAATTTTAAATTTTCAGCACTTTCAATTTTTTTATGATTCACTTATAAAAAAGGACAAACTTTTAGAGCTTCCATTAATTTGTTCACGTTTAAAATATGCTCATCCTAGTTGTCCGTTCTTGTGAATTGAATAATTACAATTTTTCCTTCTCTCATAATCGTTCCAAGTAATCTAGAAAATTAAGGTGTCCGATTTGTGTCGCAGTTCTCATCTCGCAGAGTCCCACGGTGTCAACCGTGTCAAGCATATGATAACCAGCATTGACTACACTGCTGCTTTTACATACATACATAAATACACACACACACATATATATATATATAAGTCGCCCCACTTCTTCATTAATATAATTTAAAAGTTTATTACTATTTGGTCACCGTACTGTTCGGGTTCGGTTGCTACTTTTTGCAGTGAACTCACAAATTTTTTTCAATATAAGCTGAAAATTATATACGCAGTATATAAAGTTGTAAGTAATTGTAATCGAATTTCATACAATTTTTCTATAGTTTATTATAATAAAAAATTATTCAATTTAAATGTTTTTGCATGGAGAAATAATTTGATAAAATAACGGTTATATTATGTGAATATATATATTTATATAATAGTTATCTTTTTTTTGGGTTAGCTTATAGTCGAGATGTTTTAGGTTTATTTATTTTTTTAGTTTTTTAATAATTAAAAAAATAATATTTGACAACCTTTTATTACACAATCACATTGCCTAATGTAAATGTCAGGGGGTGGTTTTAGGGTGGGACTAATTCCTCGTCAATTTACTGTTAACAGTTTATTTTTAAATTGATAACACACAGTGAGTCAGGTTTTGAGTTCGAAATTTTCAAGATTCAGTATTTGAAATTTAATTGACAAGTTTCATGTTACACAATACACTATCTGATGTATTAATCAATTGTTACAATATCAAATATCACCAATAAAAAAAAATTCAGTTAATTTTTGTTATTGTGCAGATATTATTATTTTTAACTAACTTATATTTATATTTAGAAGTTATTTGAAATGATATATATATGAGTTGATTATTTTTATTTATAAGATTTAAATATAAAATATTATTGGAAGGAAAAAAGTTTTAATATCTCAATTGATTTTATGCTAGTCATGTGATTATGTGTCTCTTGTCTCTTCAGTGGTGGCTCAGTGTAAGGTATTCTCGCTCAATAATTGCATGTGGTGGTATAGTTAGTTCGTATAAAGCGAAATATACCGGTCAATTTATTACACTACTTCCACGTCTGACCTCCCAGCACGTGATCATTCATTATGTCAGATGACAATCATGGATTCATCTCATCTCATCATATCTCCCCTTCTTTTCCATAAAACAAATTGATTTATAAAATTAGCTTAATTTAGTTTAAAATCGTCTATAAATACGATAAAATTCTTTTAATATAATTTTTTTTCATTTATAAGATTTGAATATGAGAGTTTATTTAAAAGTGAAAGATGTAACATGATTTTTTTTATTTATAAGATTCGAATATGAGAGTTTATTTAAAAGTAAGGGATGAGGAACCATTTCGACTATGACTATGCTCTCAGTATATTTCATTTATTGTTTAACTCATAGTTTTAAAAATCGGACTAGGCCGGCCAATTTGACCGGTTTAATCGTGAACCGGCCACTCACCCCGTCCGGTTCTTATGAAAGACCCAGTTGTACTCTCAATGAGATCAACTCCGATTAAATCGGCTAGTTCCCAATCCGACCAGTAAACCTAATTGAACATGTGAAAAAATCAACTGACTTAAAATTAAAAGATAAAAACCTATTCTAATATATATATTTTATTTAACTATACTTATATTTATTATTTTTTGTTTAACTTTTGTTTAATATAATAATTATATTAATTATAAATCATATTCTAATTTTGATATTATGTAAATTTATTACTAATATTATTTATTAAATATGCGATTCAACCCATTGAACCCCCAGTCCGACCCATAAACCCATACCCACACCGGTTCTCAGTTGGATCCGATTTTAAAAATAATGGTTTAACTCATCTTATTGTCTTAAAAAGTCTGACACATAATCCGATGAATTCTTATGTAGAAACTAGACTCGCAGGTCCCTGCATTTGATATGATGAATCGATTGGAATGGAATGGTTGCGAAGAGATGAGATGGAATGAAATTTTGATGGGATGCTCAACCTAATTCTTCAATTCTTTAATTTTGTATCATTTTTCGTATTGATGGAATTGAATTGAATTAATTATTTAATTTACCAATTATATAACCGTATTACCTAAATAGATTAAAATCCTAAAATTTTTTTCTCCAATACTTGAAACCGAGTGACAATTAAACTTTTTTGCACCCAATCCTTATCAACACAAATATTAAAGCAAGTTATCCAGATGCGATGATTGATTTGCAAATTCAGGATTTAAGCAATTATGTGATTTGGAGTAAAATATAAGCGCCAATGAAAAGGATCGAAGTGGGGTGTTGATTCCGCCATTGAAGGGTCGGAATGGAGGTATCAAAGAAATGGAGGAAGGAACGCTCATCTCTGCAGGACGATGCTTTTGACTTCGATTTTGACATCCCAACTAAGGAATCAGAATGGCACTCGGGATACCTACTCCATTTACATTTCTCTTATGTCGGTCTACCGAACGCGACCGTGTAAAATAAGTCCTGACTGATAAAATAATACTTTTAATATTTAATTATTTGATCTTTTAAACAGTTATTAGTGATATCTAAAAATCTAAATTAAGGCTGAATTTGAGGGTGAAGTACATCGAATTGCCAGCTCTCTTCATCATGTCTTAGAGAAAGAAAAAAAAATCACCGTGACAGGTGGGAAATGTATTTTTTAATTACAACATGTGTAATTATGAAATTGGAGGGTTAGACTAACCTTGATTGGATTGAGATAGAAGAAGGGAAGGAAGCAGTGTAAAATTTTATCCTTATTTGAAAATAAATATTTTAAGTTATTTAATTATACTATATGGTTAATTATTAAATATTAAAGGATATTAATGAATCTATTTTTTTAACTATTAAATAAAAAAATATGGATGCAATATAATCATGATGTAAAATACGTTCTTCTAAGTGTAAAATAAAAACAAAGGGCAAAGTAGCTGATTGATAAGTCGTATGTACGGATGCGGTATAAGATTAAAGGTGACAAAAATTATCAGGCTAGGGCAGGATATGGAAAAATGTTGAATGGGTAGGCATTTTTTGATCTCTTAATTTTTATAATATTTTTCGGATTGAAAA